>VMDR010026596.1:0-13945 GCA_007922815.1 Macrotus californicus
ATAAGAGGTTTTGATATGTGTCTCTGGGGCATTCAAATCAGAGAGGAAAATAGGATTTAAAATCTAATTCAAATATTGTAAGATAATATCCTTTATTTAAATACCTCTATATGATAGTTCTTTGCTATATCTGTAAAGTTGCCATTAAGCAGATAATAATTTTCTTAGGAAGATAAAATACTGATTAATGAATTTTTCACATGTAAGAGTGCTGTCACATGGGTGGTTAGATTTGTATATGGGGGTGCCTGAGTGACAGTTATGGTTTCAGAGAGAGACACCATGTGCTTTTCATGGTATAAACTAGCTGTCCGCATTAATAATAAGCTTGTGCTGGAGCCAATTTGAGGCTACATCTAGGGATTTCAAGGTCATTTGCCAATGGCCTGGCCTCCATTAACTTCTTTAGTAAAAGTCCCAATGATCCTTATTTTGGCCTTGAGTGTGGGTTATCAAAATCATCCCTCTTAATATTTCCACATAAATAGCTTGTTTCCTTAAATAGTCATTATATTCAGTGGGGACAGTTTCTGAAAGCCTCTCAGTTTAATAGAAAAATACATTTGGAAAAGTCTGTTATTTGAAAATATATCTATATTTGGGGAAAAAAACTTTAAGAATGCTTTGAGTATTTAACTAGAAGACATTAAAGACAGCTAAATGTTCCCCTTGTCATGAGGAGCCTGAAGTGATATAAAACAGTGAGATTTCCAAAATATTTGGACTGTCAGTTTGCTAAAAGACAAATAGGAAAGTGGGGTAAGTAGTTACGCTATGTTCATATACATGTGCTGATTTTTTAAAAAAGTGTTTAAATTATTGAACATATTAAATAAAAATATTTGATAATAACCTCTTTAGCTTCTTCCTTTACTATGCTCTTTTGGGAAAATTCCCTCCCCCCCCACAAGAAGTTGTTATTTATATTGCAATGCGTAAACATTGAAGCACTTTAACAAACAGGGCTTGGAAGAGATTGGTGAGAAAGACTAAAGAAAAATGACCGTATTTATTGTGTTATTTAAACCTGAGCTGCATTACACCATCTTACGTTTAAGAGGCAGGCTGCTAATGCAAGCAAGGGTGTCTCCTGCAACGAGACAAAGATTAATGCCATGTGTACTGGTGATGCTCCACCACAATTCAGAATTCTGTGGCGCCATGACGCCCCTGTTTTATGTGGTGGTTTGCCAAGAGAAAATTACTTAAACCAATTGTGAATGCATTCCTCTTTTACTTTTTATACAACCACATTTATGTAAGTAAATAGTATAATGAATATTTTTGAAATGATCCATCATTTTGAATTCACCTAGTTTGTATAAAATGCAACATACAGTTTTTTTTCTCGTGCAAGAAAGACTTTCACATGGGAATGTTCAGTTTTTTTTGCCTCTATGAAAAAGATTTCTCATAGACAACCAACCACAACTGGAATAGATTCTTTTAAACATATTGTAATGTGAGAATTTTCTTCAGCTGGAGGGTGTTTTATTCTTTAAATTGAAAGCCGTTGTTCCTCAGAGCTAGTATGACATTGTAATGCATGATGTGCTAGTCACTCTTTATATGCAGAAATTGATATGCTTAAAATACTTATTTAATATTGAAATTTTATATGATATATAAAACTCCTTCAGTGTTCAAATTTGTGTAATTGATAACTGGGGTTACCTGTTGAAGATATACATGGGGATTATAGAATCTAGGGGATTCCACACTGAGAACCATCTCTTTCATCTAAGATTCAGCCTAACTTGTTAGCTAAAGATGACAAATTTAGCAACCAATATTGTGGAGACAGTCATATATATCACAAAACTGTCACTTATCACATTCAACAATTGGCCTAATTTATTCATAAATGGCACAAAAAGACAGTGACTGTTGAAACTAAAACTTAGTTCATTTCTCCTTAGCAGTTTCTTCCAAAACAGAATTGGGATCAGTTATAGGGAGTTTTGGTAAACAGTTTTTTGGATTTGTTCATTATTTTTTTCCAAGGGGTACTTTAATTTTATCATCCAATGGAAATGTGCATATGTGTACAACTATATACATACATTTCTTGGTAAGCATTTTGCTTACTATTATATTTAGTAATGGTGTTAAATTACATGTTAACATTTTGAAGGATAATTTATTTTCTGATGTTTTATATCTCTAAGCTGAACAACACTATTTCACTTTTTCCTATTTCATCTGAATGAGTCTGCTTATTATACTTATTACTCTCATTTTTTAACCTGTAGAATGAATAATCGTATCTAATTTATAGAGATGTTTAAGAATCAAATGAGACCTTTTATATAAAGGACCCAGCACAATGCTTAACATGTAATAAGTCTCCATGAAATTTATTGTTTTCCCTCATTTGCTCCCTTCTCATCCCTCAGTCTCTGTTCTATACATATGAACGATGTCTGGATAACTTTATCATTTCAGCCAAACAGACCAAGTGATTTCTCTCATGGTGCATGGCCAAACTACTTGATATTTGAGGACCTTTGTGCTCACCACTTTGTCATAGAAGGAGACTAATGATTGGTCTATTAATTCACTGAAGACATATTTAAAGGATTTCATACTCTAGGTGCTCAGGACTCAGTGATATGTATAGAGGCATTGTTCAGGATTTTTACCCTTTTGATTATTAATTTCTAATCAATTTGCCCATTCATAGTCATTACATTTTTTTGACTTACTTTAACACTTTTTCTTGCTTTCACCTTAACCAGAGATTGCACTGATGGATCATAGGCTCACATGAGAAACCAACACTGTAGAAAAGATTTTTGGGTATCCAGCATTTTTAATTTCCAGAGATAGGTACTCTTAACCCATTAGTATAACTCTCAAAATTCTGTCTCCTAAGAACTTATAATGTAGTTGGGGATATAAGTCCAAAAAGAATAAAATTCTAAATGCGATGCCATAATAGCAATTGACAAGTTTGCCAAGGTGTTATTGAACAAAGTGGGATTAGGCCACCTTCTGCTGAACACAAGCATAATGCAAAAATTGATGGGGAAGAAAAAAGTCTTTGTTAGCAGGTTTCTCAGTTTGGTGGGGGATCCAGGCCAATCTCCTCTAGAAAAAAGCCAGCCAACCCCAGAACCAGGGTCAGTGTCCAGGCACCCCACTCGATTCTTACCTTTCCTCCTGGAGCCCAACACTGCTACATGGATGGGTACTGCTTTTTGGCTTCAGGCTTTCTTCTCAGAGTGTGCACATGTGTGATTGACATTGCCATTGCCTCGCTGCAGCTTCCTTCATCTAGGACCTGAGGCCACTGCCAGATCGGCACAGCTGGTTGTGCAGTATCTCTGCCAGTGGGTACCCATTGCCCTAAGCCTCTTGCATTCCCAGGGCTGATGAATATTCTGGCCCACGTGTCTGTGCTTTGCTCTCAGAGTGAGAGAAGGAGGTAGTTCAGGATGCATGCCACATGGAGCTCTGGTGTCATGTGGGCCATTACCAGTGAGGCATGTGGCCCAGCCCCTGATTGGGCAAGCAAAGGCAAGGAGACAGAAAGTCTCCATATGCCCTCTGTTTTAAAGTACCGACCCAAAATCCTATGTGCAGCAGAAGCCAGTAGTAGGATCTTTTCCCCTGTCCAAACATTTCACTAGCTGGGTTCATGTGTCTCTATAAGCTTCTTCTGCTGTGTCATGCCAAGTCTATCAGTTGGTAGGGCCATGCATGCTGGTGCACTGGGCTGGTTCATATTACCATGCTAGTTTCTTTATTGTTGCCTTGGGCAGCCTCCTCTTATAACCCTTCTTCTTTTCCTGGGGAAGGCAAGCTCTTTTGCACCACCTCAAGGTTCCCTCCCCCACTCTGGGGAGGGCAGCCTTTCATATCACCTCGGGGGTTGCTTCCTATCCCCCAGTGATCTAGCTAGACCCCTCTGTCATAATCCTCCCTTTAACACTACTGGATATTTGCAATCTTACAAAGATAAATGGGTGAAGGTCTTGTTCTTCGATAGCTACTTCCTGCTGACCAAAAATGTAGTCCTACCTAACCCTGGGTCTAGAGAATTCCTAACAGAAAGGGGGTCTAGAGTAGAGGGAGGCCTTTAGGTGAGGGAGAAGGATTTTGCCAAGTCCAGGTCCGTTGGCTCTCCCTGGGAATTGTTGTATGCATGGTGTCCAAAGGATGGCATTGTTGGACAAGTTGGCATCCTTGTCATAACCTGGAAATGACAAATTTGGCAAGAGGATTAGAAGGCATAGTCAGAAGCATAACAATAAGGACTACCCTAGTATGTCCCACATTAGGAAAGGAATGGCCTCTTTGGAGGAAGGTATGCAAGGCATATCACACCTGTCTGAAGCTCTTTTATCCACTATTCTTAACTTAGGCTAAGAGTAGTATTCTAAGGTTCTCCCCTTTAACACTTCTGGACCTTTTCTGTCTAAACCGTTAGTACAGAAAAGGAAAGCAGTTTTAAGTGAAGCTGACAGATGACCCGATACTTCACCAATTCAACTATTCAGTCCAGCCAAACAGCTGAGTCTCAGGAGGCTGGGATACAGATGGGTTTCCTAAGGGAGGTCTATACTGTGTAAACAATCACCAGGTAAATGAGGTCATAAGCATCCAGCCTATGAAAACAGAAGCAAGAACACAGTTTAGTTCACACAACAAATCATAAACTAGTCTCTGAGTCTGCAAGACTGTCTTTGAGAAGACATCCAGTTGCAAGGCTTTTGCTGGAATGCTATCAAGCAGTGACCATTTGACAAATTCTTCTTGCCCTTAAATTGAACATCTCTGGTGATGTCATCAGGGGCTGAGGTAACATCTGTATGCATAAACCAGTTCAGCTTCCAAGTGAAAACAAAACTTTGAGGACAGTTAGCTGCACTAGAGTCCAATATCCACAATTAAGCATTATGGTTTTCCTTGAAACACAATTTTTCTCCTTAAGATCACCCTCATTGTCATCAAAGAGAATGCCAGCTTTTAATTTTGCCTGATTATTTGCATAAACACAACAAGAACAGTAATTAATCACATAGTGTCTTTAAATCTGCTTTGTTGGAATTCACACAAGGAACATTTGGATTGGGTTTTAGTTGTCCCTTTAGCACACATAGAAGCCAAGACACACACCTGCCATAAGGCTTTGCCTGCAATACCTATTTTCCTCAAGTCTTTGAGGTTCCCAAAGTGTTTTAAGGTTCCTCCTTGTCATCTTTCAGGAAAGCAACTGTTGTTCCTTCCCTGAAAAGACTGCCATAAACAACATGACCAAACAAGGTACAAGGCCATTTCTCCAGTGGGCTTTTCTTAGCTTCAAAAGTCAATCTCAGTTTCTCAAGGCTTTCTGGTAACAACCAAAATACAGGCATGCCTCCTTCAGGCATGACATTCCAGTCAAATTCTTGGTTAATAAATCCACCAATTGAAAACTGGTTTTATTGGTTTTATGCAAAAAAAAAATTTAAGCCATCACTCACCCATTAAGACTGCCAGATTCTAGAAGGATCAGGTAGAGAGAAAAATACAAAGCAAAAAGGAAAATCCTTATTCTTCTAATATCTACCAGAATTGCAGCTCCATGCCTTATATTTACCTTCTGTTACTTATTTTCCAACTTAATGTGAAGCTTTTACTCTCAGAAAGCTCAATTTTCTTACAAAACAGAAACAAACAAATTCTAAAGCAAAAACAGTGTTTCTAAAGGGGCACACCAACCAGTATTCCAAATAACCTCTACTACATCCAAATGGCCTGAAGCCCAAATAGCAGAGACATTCTCTCACCTACCAATATGCCAACCAGTGTTACAGCAGAGACATGACCTCTTACCCTAGCTGGTATAGCAACTGGCACCATGGTATGAAGCTCCAAACAGCAGAGAATTCCCAGTATAGCCAAAACAGCAAAGATCAAATCAAGTCCCCACAAGATAAGAAAGCAAGCATAGAATAGCACAAGCCAAGAACTGAGGATTCTGTCTTTTCAAGTTTAAAATTTTCACACCCTTCTATATACCTTTTATACTCACACAGAAATAATCTTTTTAACCCAACCCACTTTCAACCCTTGTCCTTTTTAATGATGGAAAGGACCATATTCTAACTCTGTATCAGGCAGCTAAAAGTCCTTAGGCTAGGTCTGCAAGCACATCTTATTCCTTGTTGAAATTCCGGTTCTGCAAAAATCCAATTTTGCAATATCCTAAATGCCTGGACACACAGGATTTCGTCCCACTTTCCCAAATGTTGGCAAAAATGCTCCAACTTCATGATGGTATAGCAATTTGAGGAACCAGTTATGGGCCATCTTTCCCCATAGTCCACAATGTACATAGGCCAAACAGTGCCGCAACAGAAATCCAATTCCCCCTTACACACTGGGTAATGGCTGTACATAGTCCAGTCAGTTAAAATTCTGCAAAGTGGGCTTACTCCAGTAGTTAACACAGAGCAGCCCCTGATAGCCCAGACATACAGACTCATAATTATGAGCACGACAAGGCCCCAAGCAAACTGGAAACATATAAACAAAACTTGCATCCATAACTCCATCTCACAAGTAGGTTTTGATGTCTCATCTTCTGCCAACTGGTGCTGTAAATTGTGGCCCCCAAGCCATGGCCCCTGAAAACTCTGGTGAACCTCACTCAATTCTAGTAGCATAGCCTTCCTGGGAACCTGCATGTAGGGATAGTGGCCCTTGCACAGTTGCCTCCCAAAACTCAGGTGATCCTCTCCTCACTCCCTCCAGTGATCTAGCCAGACCCCCAGTTATGGAGGTATGCCGTTTGCTGTACGATTTCAATGATATTTTATTTCCTCCAGAAATATGGAAATCCAAGAATTATATTTGTAAAAGGATGAAAACTGTGCCCTCCCTAAAGCTTGTGTGTGTGTGAACAATCAAGAAATGCAAATCAAGAGCAAAAATATTTTAGATTCTACTATCTTTTACAAGCTAAACACAGGGGTTTTGGATATACAGAACCTTTGTTTTCAATCAGCTTTAAAACTTGTTGACTCCTTACATAGTTAATCCTAATGTTTCCTATCGTGTAGGTATTAATTTATGCTACTGTGAACGAGAATCATATTGCATAGTGAATTTCTTTTTCTTTTTTAATCGTTTATTTTTTATTGTATTTCTCCATTACCATTTATCCCCCTTGGCACTTCTTATTCATCTTGGTATCTCCCATCTTCTAGCAAGATGACTTGTACGTGGTAGTACAGGAAACTGAAGGAGGGAACTGAGAGAAGGAGCTCAAGTGTCCTAGATTTCAGAGCTCAAAATGGACCGAGACTGGACTTCAATGCTGTCGAATTTCAGACCTTTGCCATGGTCATTAATTATGCATTTATTATTTATCTTCACCAATTTAGTGTTGCCAAATGGGGTTTTTATTGATCAAGCAATAATATTTATTGCCATGCAAGATTATCTCAGAACTTCCAGAGGAGTCATACAGATCGGATGGTCTCAGCCATTCCCAGCCAGACCTCCTAAATGCAGCCCGGTTTATTGGGGGTGAGAGACTTTCGAGTGAGCTCATAATCAATGTGCACTCCCTGTTCTTCGTGAACAGTAAACACCCCATAGCATGGACCCCCAGAACATGAATCAAATCTCTCTTAGCTCCAAGGCTGTGCTTTGTTCTCAGTGTTTGTCTTTATCTTTCAGCTGCCTGGCAGTTTGGCTACATTTGTGTAAAGAAAAGGTATGCACAGTTGATTTAGGACAAAGGTTTCTCTATAACTGAAATCTGCATATATAAGCATGTTTGCTTTCAAAGTCTTTGAAACATTAACATTTTATTCATTGTGATATACAATTTAGCAGTTTGGAATATATGACTGTTTGGAGAGTATCTTTAGAAGTTTCATGATTGTGCCATGTATTTTGTAAACATAAGTTTCCCAAGATTTGCACTAAGGTCATGGATTTGATCTATGACCCTGATGTCATGATAATTTTGGCAACTTTCCATGCCCATTCCTTGGATCTCTCCCTCCGCTCATGTATAACCACTTCACTGTTGGCTCATCAACCGTGCATAGCCCTGCCTCTTTCCTGTGAGAGTAAACATTTCGTCAAATAAAAACAGTTTCATGACTAGGGTTTCCTTGGCCAGAGTTAAAATAAAAGCTTTCCCCTTATGTAATTAAGGCAGAGACAACTGCAGACATGTTCTAAATCCTTAAAATGTTCCGTCCTTCTACAGTCCCAATGTGTCCCATTGGAGCCAAAGTCCTCTTAATTATGTATTCTAAGTGGAAGGCAAAGACCAAATCTCTCCTCATGTGGACTTTAAAGTCTTTCACATCTCCTTGGTTTTCTTTCTTTCATTTTTTAAATGTACTTTCTCCAGCACCATTTATCCCCCTGACACTCCCTGGCCCCTACAGTTACCATACTGCTGCCCATGTCCATGAGTCCTTTTTCCTTCTACTCGATCCCAATGGAGGGTGTTTCTTTTATTTAATATTAAGTGCTCTATCATTATCCTTACACTTCTATTGATGTACAACTTTTTATATGAAGAAATAGAAATTGGCTGGATGAGTCAATGATTGAGATTATTCCTCCCTAGCACTCAAACCTCTCTCTGGGAGTGGAGCATTCCAAGTTAGTAATAATTTATTTCCTCATTGCCTTAGGTAAAAGATTTTTTAAGGGAGCCTAAATCACCCAGGGTTAGGGCAATCAGATAGTACGGCTACTGTCCCGATTTATCAATCATTCTAATATATAATCCATTTAAAATAGCATGCAAAGAAGCCTGTAGGAATTAGCTATTAAATATGGGTTACGAATAATCTTAAAGGTGTATACATATGCATGGTGGAGAGAGCATGTGTGGATATGTGTGTTTGTGTGCATGAAGAGCAGGATGGAGTGGGATGGTTTATGTGACATCAGTGTAACCTGGAAGCCAAGGAGAATGGGCTGGAGTGTGTATCCATGAACAATGACGACTTCACCATACTGGTCAGTGAGGGCAGTAGATGCCATTGAGTGAGCATGTGTACTGTGTGGATGTCACATTCAAAATGACTGAGCAACTAGAGTGATTTCATGCTAAGCTTGACTATTTCTCTGCGGAAACTCTTTGGATAATTCGGACAACTGCAGCTATGGGCTACTGGTGATTGGCAGCTTCATCACGACAACATACCTGTTCATTCATCACGTCTTATGCAGAGTTTTTTTTGTGAAACATCAAATCACCCAGGTGACTCAGTCCCCCTATAGCCCAGATTTTGCACCCTGAAACTTTTGGCTTTTCCCAAAACTAAAATCACCTTTGAAAGGGAAGAGATTTCAGACTGTGGATGGGATTCAGAAAAATATAACAGGGCTGCTGATGGTGACTGGGAGAACTGTGTGAGATCCCAAGGTGCCTTCTTTGAAGGGGACTGAGCTGTCATTGTCCTATGTACAATGTTTCTTGTATCTTCTTCAATAAATGTCTCTATTTTTCACATTACATGGCTGGATACCTTCTGAACAGACCTTGTATATAATTCTTGAGAGTCTACTCTATCCCAGACCTAGCTGGGCACTAGAGATGTGGTCAGACAGCCCTGATTCCTAATCTCTTGGAAACTGTAGAATAGAAATGGGTGACAGACCATAAATTGAATAAAGAGACATTCAGATTCTGATAAATATTAGAAGAAAATGAAATGGAACAATAGCAAGGAAAGAGAGGAGCTGATTTTATACAGAAAAGGACTCTGGAAAGGCACTCTCTGAAATTATGAGTTGAAAACAATCATGTGAAAAAATAGGAAAAAAGCTCCTTAGAAGAGAAAATGCTAAGCACAGAGACGCTGAGGCAGAAATGTATTAGAGCATAGTGACTTCGGGGTGGGGTTATGCAGAAGAGTTGGGGGAGTTTGGTTTATTTTTGATCCTCATTGGCTCAAGTATCTGTCAGATTCCTGACAGAAATAGGGCTCACTCAAACTCATGAATTCAGGAGAATATCATAAAGGGATTGTTTAGAAAGCTATAAGCATTTAGGAAGACGAATGAGGATAGATGTCATAGCTAGTCACTGGGAAGAAGAGAGAGGTTTTACCACCTAGGCCTAAAGGAGCAAGAAGAAAGGGAGTTCACCGGAGTTATTTAAACTAACTTGCCAGCTATTTTGTTGGAGAGAACTGTTGACTGGAGCTGTGATCTGCAGTGGAGAAACACAGTCAATCTTTAGTGATCTGGAAGGTAGGAGGAAGCCAGGAGATAAGTATATTGGCCCCACTCTTCTGTAGTCCTCAGGAATACTCTGCTGGTAATCTCAGCCAGAAGCTGGAGTGCAAAGGTAATCAATCGCCTGTTGATGCTATCCCCACCAGTCACTTCCCAATGCACAGAGCAGTATTAAGAAAAGATGGAGGGTAGATATGGAAAGTCTAAGAAGAAATATCCAGTATAGCTCTGAGTGCCAGGTGCTGATTCAGTCAGGGGTCTTCCAGAGTGCAGAGTCTGAGGGGGATGTCACAGGAACTCATCAGATATTTGAATGTCTCTGACATTGGTAAACCACATGACAACCTAGTGGTCAGGAAGTTTTCATGTTTCCTCCTGAATCACTGTGTTGCTGGGTGACTCAAATGAAGAATTATTCTTCATGAGCAGAATAGATAGCCTCTTTTAGGGCCACTGTCCACTAGTAACTAAATGTCTCTCCAATTTTTGGAATGAAGCCTTTGGACGTTAAAACCACAGGCTAGTAAAGTATTACATGTAAATTTTCCTTATTCATTTCTCATTTGAAATACACTTGAAGTTTTGGAAAACACAAATTGGCATTATTTTCTTCTCAGATTTGATTTTGGATTTTGCCTCACAAGTCACTGCATTCAATTAATAATTTTCTGATATCAGCAGCAGTATATATATAAAGGAAGAGTATATTAGTGTGCTCAGGCTGCTGCAACAATATACCACACACTGGGCAGCTTAAACCACAAAAAATTATTTTTTCACAGTTTTGGAAGCTGCAAGTCCAAGATCAAGGTGCTGGCAAAATGCTGGTGAGGCCTATTTCTTCCTGACTTGTAGACAGCACCTTCTTGTGGTACCCTCACATGGTTTTTACTCTGGGCATGCATAGAGAAAGAGAAATAGCTGGTGTCTCTTCCTCTTCTTATGATACTGTATCTATCAGATTAGGGCTCCCTTCTGATGATGTCATTTAAACATAATAATCTCCCCAAAGGCCCTACCTCTAAATATAGTCACAATAGGGATTAAGGCTTAGATACACAAGTAGGGGGAAGACATTAAATTCAGATGATAACAAAGAGGATGCTGTGTTAATTTGTTAAGGCTGCCATAAAAAAGTACTGTAGACTGGATGGCTTAAACAATAGAAATTTATTTTCTCATAGTTCTAAAGGCTAGAAGTCCAAAGTCAAAGTGTCGGTGAGGTTGTTTATTCTCAGGCATCTCCCCTTGGCTTGTAGATGCCTGTCTTCTTCTGCTGTCTTTACAAGGTGCCTCTGTGTGTTGTTGCTTATATCCTAATCTCCTGTTCTTATAAGGTCATTGGTTATGTTAGATGAAGGCGTATTCTGATGACACCATTATTACTTAAATATCTGTTTAAAGGTCCCTTTTTTCCAAATAATCACATTCCGAAGTACTGGGGGTTAGGACCTCAACACATGAATTTTTTTTCAGGGGGTGACGCAATTCAGCCCACCAAAAATGCTATAGGATATCTGTTGAAATCTGTTGAAAGCAGATTTCACATTGTCTGGCATCTGGGAGAGAAGGTGTTTTGTGTCATCCCACCGTGGTATTTGTTGAAGACAAGGCAGGAAAGGAGCTAAGGTGTGGAAAAACTTTTCCTCTTTGCACCAACATTTGCCCTATACTGTTGGCCCAGAGAAATCTTTCTTAATTTATGAGTTGATCTCCGAGTAGCAGCTGTCCTGACCCTCCATCTCCTCACCCTTCACAGTCTAAATTTTGCAACTTACCATTTGAATTTTTGGTTGGCTGCAAATAATAGGGCATGGAAAATAGTCACACTGTGATGCCTTTTCATATCAGTCAGTACTCAATCAGCCAAGCAACTTCAGCCTCAGCAAAATACCACTGGTGATCTTAGTGCATTGGGGGAAGTTAACAAAAACTAAACCACTCACTACAAAAAAGACAAGAGTCAATTTGTGCCAGCAAGAAATAGGATTGCCTTTCAAGATTAGGTTCCCAGAAGTACCATAAAGTGATAATACAGTTAACAGCTTTTGGGGAATGTCAACTGGTATTATACCTGGCATAACATGGTTCTTATATTTTGGTATGAGTAGGCACTCATTTTCAGTTTATATTGCACATTAGATACAAATCTTCCTACAAAAATATGTTTAAGGTGCTACTTTCATCACACTGGTCAGAGAACAGTAGTTTCCAGAAGAAAACATTGCTATAGTTGGGTGTGTTGAAAAATGATTAACTGACTTTCTTGGGAGGGTGAATTTTAACTTTTGCCAGTTTCCATGGTATAAATATTCCTGCCATGGCAAATTTCAAGCTACCATCATAACATCCCTGATTTCAGGGTGGGGAAATTATGTACATAATAAATTCAGGCAAGTGGTATAAGCTAGCTCCAGCATACCGTTAGCAGTAGGTTGAAACTAAGAGGCAGAAGCCTCAGGTTAAAATGATACCAAATCATTTTAGGTGGACATACAGACATGAGTAAGCTGCAGAGCATATTCAGGGCAGTCTAGTTCCATATAGAATTTTGCTGATGACTGTTCAATGATGCAATCAATAAAAGCCATCCTTTGGAAAAACAAGTAAACACAAGAGAAGAATCATCTAAAATTAATAATGTGGATCTTAAAGAAAGGAGCAAATTGTAGTGTGAAAACTGAGTATCATAGTGGAAGGATTTAGACTAATTTGGTCAAAAAACTTCTTGAGTACAAAGAGTATCCTCTCCCTATTTGGGGGGGAGGAAGGGAAAAAGCATGTGTTTTTCATGTTTTGTTCCATTGGAATACACTCTCTGTCCTTTAAAGTATGTAAATATGTATACTAAACTATATACCTTTGTTTTCCTCCGATGGTGGAACTAATCATTCTCAGTGAATCATTTTTTCCTGAAATTTAAATTCATCTAGGTATTGCTACATAGGGCATCCTGCATTGAATTGGCCCTGCCTGCCTGTTAGATGGAAGGTTCCAGAACAAAACCAAAGCAAGTCTCCCTTCCTAGTATCCCAATTTGAAAATGCCTTCTTGTCAGGATATGTCACACGTTGCTTCTGAAAATTTCACTCTCTGTGTTACTAAAACCCAGAGGGGAGAAGAGACCATCGTTTCCCATTTGTTCATTTGCAGGACCCTTTGGAAGGTATTGTAGGGTCAGACACAGGGGAAGTAGTACAGGACGAGAAGAGAGACAGCTGCCTTCTTTGCTGCTGTGACGCAGCTGCTGCTGCCAGCACTCTGTGGTTCGCTTGGTCACGTGGACTGGGCGCAGTGGTGGGCACCAGGTATTTGCCTCTGTCTCAGTTCCTCATAGAATTGCCGCCACTTATATCCATTGACCTCCAGCAGACAACAATTTGCCATTTGGAATAATGATTTTTCTACATATTCATCAAGTTTAGTTTTAAATAATAAGATTCAAAGCAGTAAAATGGAGTTCTAGAGGCAGTGATAAACTTGTTCTATCTCCTACTCTGTAAATTCCAAGTATCTCCATACGCTTGATTAATCTAAATTTCATATATTAAAATAGATATATATATCTGTTGTGCTTAAATATATAACAATAGGAATAAAAATGAACATTTGTATAGTTTTTATAGATTATGAAGTATTTTCATATTAGATTATTTGATCTAAATAATAACTTGCTAATTTTGACAGGAATTGTCTCATTCATCTTATTTGTTAATTAGAAAATTAAATTTCAGAAAGATTA
>VMDR010026597.1:0-13933 GCA_007922815.1 Macrotus californicus
GTACATTGATCAAAATGTTTTAAGAGTATTGTCCTAGAGGTGGGAAAAATTTCAAGAACCACATCATCGGCCTAAAGAATTTTCAGAGAATGGCTTGAAACGCACCAGGTCTGAAACCAAGAGGGCCAGTGGAACGCACCTAGAATGGGGAGTGAGTTGTCACCCCCATAACCGTTTGTTTGCCAATGGCCATTCCATTGATGGTGTGTCTTTCCTCCATACCTGCGAAGAGGGACAGCTTTATTTATGTACAAGTTTAACACTCGTGTTCCTGAATAAAAATTAAGTAAATTTATTTATAATTTCTAAAAGTTTGAAGAGAGTTAGTCATTACATTCTTTACTTTAAATGTTTCATACTAGGTTTGAAATAGTAATATCCTTCAATAGTTTCTTCCAACTTGAGAGCAGCATAATCAGTCAGTAATTTTTATGGGATTCTTAAAGTTTTGTCATATTGGGATTTATAATTCCTTCCACAAACAGAAAGCTATGCACTTCATTATAAACTAATGGCCCAATAATTACCTTTCAGGCAACTTGTATGTTGAACTTGCAAGTGATTTATGATTAAGCAATGACAGGCACTTACCAAAAAGAAACACTCTATAATATAATGCAGATCCCTTGCAATAAATCAAACCACTCAAAATAAACACGGTTTTCCTAGTTATTATGCATGCTATAAGTTAAAATGTCAAATCAAGTACAGGAAGGTTCTGTTTCTAATAACGGTGGAATATGTTGCACAGAACCAACCCTCCCACAAAACAAAACAAAACACTTGTATAACACCAAAAATAACCACTGTAGGAACTAGAGAGACATCAAAAGCAGGCAGACACTAGAGGGGAATCAATACTCTGAAGAAGGTAACAGCACTGGTTTTTCTGTTCCATGTTTTCCTCCTGTTATTTGTCTCTTTATCTGAGAGGAGGGCAAGGTCAACTCCACTTTGGAGGGCAGCTAAAATTCACAGAAACTCCTTGTCCTACTCAGCTGAGCATCTGAATGACAGAATCCAGGGTGACCACAGTAGCTGCAAAGTGAGAGAGGATCAAATAAAAACGAGACCCACAGAAGACTGTCTCAAATGGTGCATTTAAACTCTCCTTAAACCTGTGCCTGACTTACGGCATCCATCGGCCAAGCAGAACTCCAAACAGCCCTGGTAAGGCTATTAATATATGACCGGGGATTTCAGCTGCCTTCCTATTACAGAAGAGACACTGTGGAAGTTTGAATTCAGCCAAATTAACTAAAATTTAACAAATCAGCACTCTTCAGAAAAATATAAAAGGATCCAGACTCTCTACAACATATCATTAACAACGCCCCAGATACCGTACAAACTCATCAGACACATGAACGGGAACACGGGATTCACACTTGAGACAGAAGGCGATATGAACACCTAGGTGTTATTGGGAGACAGAATTTTAAAGCAATTATTACAACTGTTAGGAAATCCTGCTCATAATAAATAAACAAATGAGAAACTGCAACATCAAACAGAAGTCATCTGAAGGAGTACTACATGAAAACTCTACAACTAAAAAATATACCTAAAATGAAAATGCACTGGATGGGCTTCACAGCGTACTGGACAGGGCTGGCAAACTTGAAGACAAGTTAAAAGAAATGATCACTGAAATCTCAAAGGAAGAGAGAATTAAACCAAAAAAGTATATCCTTGAAGAAATCCTACCCAAAATACGCTAAAATTTTGTAAACGGCGTCCATTTAAGATGAAGGAATTTAGCCAACCCAGTGCAGTATAAATGCAAAGAAAACCACACCTGGAAGAAAACACACTCAACACAGAGGACCAACAATACAATATCTGATGCCCTGTTCCTGAACACAAGGGACAACATATAGCAGTAGGCTATCACATTAGTTGCTGAAACATAACAAGCAAGGGCAGGTATTCAAAGGCAACTAAGTCTAAGAAAGTGAGGATGATGAAATGTTTTCAAGAAGATACAAATCTTTCTCCCACGACTCAGTAACATGATGTCAGTGGTCACTTCCGTCAAGAGAAATGGGTAGAAGAGGAAAAACAGGGAGAATCGTTTTTCACTGAATGCCCTGTTGTACCTTCTGAATACCATTTAGTTATTTAAAAACCCTAAATATTTTTAAAGTCTAATAGTGAAAAATTATATCTTCTGTTATAAAACTTATTTCTTATTAATTTGCTACTTCATTTCTAATAATATGGTCTAAAGTTATTAAAACATAAACTCATAAATCTAGAAGAAATGAAAATGAGCACACAGGAGAGAAATAACTAAAATCAGAAAAAATAATATAAAAAAAACAAGACTGAGTTTCAGCATAGGGAGAGAAGTGATTTCGTCTGTTATAAAAACCACGTTCCTTATGAACTGGCTCTTTCCTTCCTAATTAATATGCCTTAATAAATCTAGAAGTCATGAAAAGAACTAGCCCACAGATGAGCAGAGTCAGCAAAATTAAAGGAAAAAATAATGTGAGTAAAAACCAAGGCTAAGCTGCATGATAGGGAGAGGTAGTCTGGAATTTGGAAGAAAAGCTGGATTTTCATTTATCTTTACAGTAACTTTCATTTACAGGGTGTATGACAGACAAACTCAAAAAAAAAAAAATGAGAATTTCACATTTAAAAGCCACAAAAGAGAAGAAAGAGAAAACATTTGCGGTCACGGACAACAGTTGTTCGTGATTGTGGGGGAAGGCGGGGGGTAAAGGGGGAGGTGGAAGAAGTGAGGGGGATATAAGGAGATAGAGGGAGACTAGACTTGGGTGGTGAGCACACACTCCAGTACACAGATGATGCACCATAGAACTGGGCACCTGCAACCTGTATAAGTTTGGTAACCAGTGTAACCCCAATAAATTCAATCAAAAATGAAAATAAAAATAAAAGCCACAATTTAATTTCCTACCTTAAGAGAAACAGCTTAGCATAATGGCTCTTAAGCTGGCCTAAACCTCAAACCATGGTTACATCACTGAATAGCACGCAACCTTGAGTAAGCACCTCAGTTTCTTCATCTGGAAAACGGAAATAATAAAATAGTACCTACGAATGTAGTTGTTGTATGGATCAAATGAGGAAGCGTGGTATTAAATTTCTCAGAACAGTATCTTACACATTATAAACATTAAATCAATGTTTATATGTGTTTATAAATGTTACACAGTATTCCAATTAAGCATCACCAGTGTATAAACTCTACTGCTTAAAAAACAATCTGTCTTGTGTAGAATATCTTCAATGATTGTTATTCATTTGGATTTGATAAAACATGATAGGTATGAGCTATTGGAATAAGGTCACAAACGTTTGTGTATTTCAGAATGGCTACAGTCTGCTGCTCTGAGGAAGGGAAGCTACCCTGTCACTCAGAGACACACTCGTGTACACACTCCACGAGGACTTCTCCCAAACACAGACACGCTGAGTGCTTAAAGAAAGGCAATTTTAAAATAAAAACTGGAATAGTATGACACATGAATTGCAGTATATCTCAATAAAGCTGTTTAAAAAGTACCCAAATTAAACTCTTTTTCAATAGTTGGAAATTTTGCATTTCATTTTTCTTTTTGTACTCATCTCATATTTATTCTTTTCTGACAGAATTATACCTTGATATTGTATATTTTATTGTCAAGCTGTCATTTGTGTCTTAAAAAATATGTATGTAACCTGAAATTAATTTTTTAAATAATGTATCTTGGGGATGGTGTGGGGTAGAGAAGATGACTTGGACAAGTTACCTTGCTCCAAAATTTAAGTTTCATTGACAAAGAGATGTTCCCTCTGTGTGGCCTAGCCATCTTTACATCACCATGATCACTGAACAAGCTGCAACACAGTGTATACAGAAATGAAGGATGTGTTAAGTGACAACAGGACAGATGCAGCCCTGAAATCCCTGTGACCAACCAGAGCATGTGGAACAGAGTCGTTTCTACACTGCAAGTGGGGCTTTCATGATGAAACTGTTCCTTAAGACGTGCAGCTATGGTCCCAGCACCACTAAGCTGGGCAGCGAAGCGGCACAGGGCTCCGTTCCCACTGTGCCTGTAGTTGAGGACAGACAGGTGGATTTCTTGTTCTGTAGTGTGACAACCAGATCCTCCCATGGAAAAATAAAATTGCTAGATAAAACATGTTTAAGATGCAATTTGCAAATACACTGATGAACAGATAAAAAACTTCTCAACCCTGGCTCGGTGGTGAAGTTGGTTGGAGCATCACCCCATACACAAAAAGACTGTGGGTTCGATCCCAGATTAGGGCAACACCTAGGTTGTAAGTTCGATCCCTGTTCAGAGCACGTACAGGAGGCAAAGGATTGATGTTTGTTTCTCACATCCATGTTCCCCCCCCCCTTTAAAATCAATAAGCATATCCTTGGGTGAGGATTTATTTTTAAAAAGTCTTTTGCCCTGGCTAGTGTAGCTCAGTGGATTGAGCCCTGGACTGTGAACCAAAGGGTCGCTGGTTTAATTCCCAGTCAAGACACATGCCTGGATTACGGGCCAGGTCCCCAGTAGAGGGCGCTCGAGAGGCAACACACATTGATGTTTCTCTTCCTTTCTTTCTCCCTCCCTTCTCCAAAAATAAAATCTTTAAAAAAATTTTTTTTAAGTCTTCTCAAAGTCTAAAACTCAGATGAAATTAGGACACCAAAGTGGTAAGAGGACTATGAAAGCATCTGCTAAGCAAGGTTGCAGTAGAGAGCTTTCCAGTCCATGGCCTGGCATGCGCTAGAGAATAAAAGAAAAAAGTCCAATGACCACCAACATGGCGAGTTAGCACGAGACTCTCCCCCTGCATAAAGCTGCCATTCTAAAGGGTTATGTTTTATTGTTACACCATAGGAAATTTAACTGATCTAAACTTCGGCATTCGATAAGGTTGGAAAAAATCTCCCTTAAAAATTTATAATCACAAACTGGCCAGCATAAGGTTTTACAGCTTAAATTCATACCACTGTATCCTTCAAAAAAAAAAACTTCAAGTTTTACAGTGTCCCCAAAGCAAATGAAGCAAATGCAGATTATGCCACCCAGGCAGCCAAGTATTCACACAGAAAAAGGTCCAAGATATATGAGCTCAGAGTTAATCATCAAAAAATACACAAAGAAACAAAGCACTATGAGACAGCCTGCAGAAAAAAATAATAAAGATGCCAAATAAGACCCAAAAAGGCTTCATAAATAAGAATTATCTGAAAAAGAATATAAACCTCTATATTTTTATCCAGTATAAAAAGCCATCAATTTTAAAATGCAGCATTATTTTATAACATAAAGAGAAAAAACACTGACCATTAAAATTGTAAGCTGCATCCCAATTTCAAAGATGTCAATGTGGGGGGAAATGTTTACCTTAGGAAAAGTGATACACAGTCAGTATGTTAAAATGGCTGAGTTGTAAGAATTACTCCATCCAGGACTGATTCTCCGAAGGCTGGCTTACTGTGAAGCCCCATGGAGCCCTTCCACTGCTGAGTCCTTTTCATAATCAATCCTGGTAGAGTAATGAGGCCACAAACCAAGCCAATGGTCTGCTTCCGAGCTGCAGCCTCAAGTCTTGGACAGCAGAATCCAGACCATGCTAAGGGAGGCGCTGGAGCTCCCCTGACCATAAATGCTGAGGTGCGACAACAGATAAGGGGGCCAGGGTTTTATGTCATAATGTTAAGACCCAAAGTTCGAGCTCCACTTATCATGTTAGGGGAAGAGGGGTATTATTCCAATCTTGCAGCTGAAACATTCCACAGCTCTAGATCTCTATTCTTCCTTCTGGTGTCTTACAATCCTCCATCCTTGATCCCTGAGCGTATCTCATGATACAATGGGCAAGAAAGGGGGTGAGCATACCTACATGGACTCCTGTTTCTGTGAGCTTCCCCCAATCAATAGTGGCAGATGATTAAATGGGTGTGCTCTTAGGTATTTTACATTTTCTTGCTCTGTAATGTATAAAGAATCTGTAAATATGTGGGAGAAGGAAAAGAATATTAAGACTAAGATTTGAGTAAAAACCAGAGAGAACTTCTAGAAATAAAAAGTATAACTGAATACTGTATTATATACTTAAAATTTGCAAAGAGGGTAGATCTTATATTAAGTGTTCTCTCTCTTTTTCACACACACACGTGCACACACACAATTATAACAAAGGGCCAGAGGAAACCTGGGAGGTGATGGTGATATGTTTGTGGCCTTGATGGCGGTGATGATTTCATGGGTATGTACTTATCTCCAAACTTATCAAGTCGTGTACATTAAATATACACCATTTTTACATGGCAATCATACCTCAGTGAAATTTTTTAAGTATAAGAAAAATGTAAAACCCCATGTACAGGCTTATGAACATAACAAATCAAAATGACAAAAGACTTGGTGAAGTAGGATTAAACCTGGTTAAATTATCAGGGTACACTATAAAGAGACAAAAAGAGTGTGAAGGAAGGGTTGATAGAAATGGAGTGAGAAGCTTAAGGCACTTCAACAAGAGATATGGAAGAAAAGAAGAAAAAAATGAAGTAGAGGCTATTTTTAAACATCCAGTGACCACAAATACTCCAGATTGGTGAGCAGTGCAAGCCACAGGCTCGGGACTCCCAACATATCCGATGCAGGACAAATAAGAAGAAATCCATGATTCAACTACCAAGATGAAAATGCAGATGACCAGAGAAAAATCTTAAAGGTCATCAAAAGGAGAACACAGATTATACCACAAAGGAGTGATAACCTGACCGGCGACCTCTTGGAACCAAGAACTAGAAGTCAGAACCTTATTTACAATATGCTGAGGAAAAAAATGACTGTCAACCCAGAAATGCAGATATATAGATAAATAGAGGGTAAAATATGTTTCAAAAATTAAGGTGAATAGAGATATTTAAACATACAAGACTAAAGGAGTATCCCACCACCACAGACTTACTTCAGAAAATTCTAAGGAATATTCCTCAGGTTAAAAAGTGGTTATAGATCAGAGGACTAAGGTCAATAAGAAACGAAGAACTGACACTAAAATATTGAAGGTGTATGTGTGTAGAAAGACATTTATAAAAACAAGAAAAGGTGGAAATAAAATACATGAAAATAATAGACATTTTATGAGAAGGCGACTGTATGTCCCAACATATTCAATGTTTTAAATTTGTTTCCAACTGTCATACTTGAGATATAAGAACAAAAAATTTAGAAAGATAAAGAAAACATCAAGCAAACACTAACCCCCCAAAAGCCAGTGTGGCTGTAACAATTTTAGACATAATATATTTTAAGATCATTGCTACATAATAAAGGATTCATATCATTAAGAAGATATTACATTTCTAAACTTGCTTATTCTCAATAGCATAGCTTGAAAATACATAAAGATTGAGGAGAACAGACGTAAAGACAGAACATCAAGGAGAAACAAACAAATCCACATTAATGGGAGCAAATTCTAACACACTTCTTTTAGTAACTGATAAATTTAAAAGACCAAAAGAAACATTGACCGTAACATAAAAGATCTGAATAACACGGAAAGAAGTTTGATCCCATAAACCAGGGCTTCTCAGAGCCTCCTTTACATTCTGAAAAAGCATTGAGAATCCTAGAAAGCTTTTGGTTATATGGGTTATTTCTGTTGATATTTACTGTTTAATAAAACAGAATTTTAAAAGTATTGATTGATAATTTTCAAAATACAATAAACCCATTACATGTTATCATAAATAACATAACTTGTATGAAAAGTAACTCTATTTGGTAAAATCAAAAAGAAATTAGTGATAAAGAAATTTTGTTTTTTCCTTCTGGCAAATCTCTTAAACATCTCCCTTACTAGGTAACTGCTGTGGCCTTCTATCAACTTTGACATTCATTGTGTTGCAATGTCAGGGTCATAGGGCCTCTGGAAGACTCCACTGCACCCTCCTGAGAGAATGAGGCTTCAGGAGGTAAGAATAGTTTTGAGCCCATGAACCTCTGGAAAGGGGGTCAGGAACACCCCAGAGTCCCTGAACAACATTTTGACAATTGGTAGAATATAATATGTAGTAATTCGCACCCACAAACGAAGAAAATACCTAAAGCTTTTATAAGTGGTAAGTACATGCTGGGCCATAAAATAAGTCTAAATAAATTTTAAAGGACTTGTATGTTAAAGATCACACTCTATGATCACAATACAATTAAGGTGATAATCAATGACAAATCTCTTAAAGATCAGGAAATGCATCAGACAGGCACAGAACGCTCACAAAAGCACTATTTCATGTAGAGAAAATGGAAACCCCAATCTCTTTCCCTTGCATGTTGGATGATCGTGAAAGAGCCATTGCACGGCTTGGACGGTACCCACAGAGTCCTTACACAGATGCAGAAATGAATGGAATACAGCTACTAGCAGCAAGAAAGATAAATCTCAGGAGCATAAGGTTGAGTGAAAACAGCAAGTCACCAAAAAATACACATTTTGTGATTCAATGTACACAAATTTATTGTTTATGGAAACAAACACATTTTGTAGTAAAACCATAAAGGAAATAAAGAGAAAATTTCAGGATAACGTTACCTCTGAGGGGGCTGGGAGAGAATGGGTTGAGGGAAGGATACCCAATTCCCAGAAACTATTTCCTAATTCTCTAAACTTTGTGTAAATTTCATAAACTTTTTATGTAATCAGCATTTAATTTTTAAAATAAAACAAAAGTACTATATAAAAGTGAACTAACAGACACTAATATGCCATACATAGTTCACATTTTTTATCACAAATGATAACCTAAAACTCAATATAAAACTTGGCTGTATCTCTGCCAAGTTCTTAGTGTAGTAATTTCTCATTTTGAACTATTAGATTATCATGTAACAAAGGCAGAACTGAAAGACTACCAGTGAATAATTGTATTTATAAAGCACAGAACTCAGATAAATGACAAAAGTCCTATAAAATATATTATTTATGCTTGGTTCATAATTAATTATATGCCCTAAGAAGAAAAGATGTTCCAATAATAAAGTTTTTGTCATTTCAGGAGGCATATTTATTGGATCTGCTATTTCGTGATAGTCTGTCATCTGCTACAGCATTCAATCTTCCCTAAATACCATTTCAAAGTCATCACTGGAGCTGACTTTCAGGGGGAAAACATTTCAGACCCCCAATTGTTAAAATCCAATCTTCAAATTCAAAACTTTAGTTTCTCCTTCTGCCAACGATATTTCAAATAAGTGCATCTGAATCCAAACAACAGGCTGCCTGCTGGAAGAATTCCATTCTGGCCTCTGAGCTTTTTTAAGACCTAAGAATTTATAAACAGACCCACCTAAAGCCAGGATTCCTCAGCCTAACTAAATTGGTTGCCAAGTATTTGACCTGAACAGAATTAAAAAAACATACAGTATGTTCTAGTCCGTCTAACATTGTTCTGGGAAAAAAACCACTGTGCACAGGATGCCACCCAACCCCAGAAGCCTGGGAGAGCTCTAGCCTACACTGGATGCAGAGGTAAGGAGCTGGGACAGGAAGCAGCTTGTCTCATTTAAACATCCCTGATTTGTACCCACATCTCTGCCTGTTCAACATCTTAAACCAGTTCACTAGCTGTATTTTATATCTTTCCTGTAAGATACAAGCAATTAACATGAAAACTATTCTTTATAGACACCAGGGACATTTAAACACAGTATTTGCTTCCAAAGTAACAGAGAACCCAGGCTGTCTCCTTATCTTAATATAACCTCAGAGGAGCTCTCCTTAGATTTTTAATAAAGCCCTCTTTCATCTACATCTGATTCTGAGAGTTCAAGTGGAAATAAGGCATGTGGCCAATGAGCGTGTAAACAGAGGTACAGTCTATTTTCCCCCAGGAGGGCAGCCAGCCCCAGCCTCTCATCAATTGTTTTTAGAAGCCTACCTTTTCTCTCCACACTCATCACAAGCTTTATAACAATGTCTGACACTACTGCACCTCTTATCCTTTAATAAGCCAGAAATTCCATCCCTGGTTAAGTGCTGGCCATACCAGCATATGGTGCTATCAAACCACAACAGGAACAATCACTGGGAATCAGCAGCACATAATAAAAACATTCCTGGGAACACACCAGAAACAAATCAGAAAGCCAGGTAAGGCAATACTGTCAATATAGAGATGATTCCAAAGTTATAAAGATTTTTTTATATTGAGAAATAAAATGGACACATAAAAGATTATCCCTTCCAAATACCTACAGGACTTGCAGGTAGCACTAGATGTAGTTAAGAGATCATGAATCATGTAAACACGGTAACAGGACAGCAAACACCTGATTCTCTACAACCTTCCAGAAGGTACTGCTGAGCACAGTAGGGGGCTAATACTGCTGTCCTGGCCTGACTGGGCTGAGAGCCTCATCAACTGCAATTAAATCACCCCAAATGTCAAAATATGGCAAGGGAACCATACCCATAATGTTGCAGGAGCTCTGCATCTGGAAAATTTTGATGCTTGACTTATGAAGTGTGTGCTATAGCACCCCATAATCAAAGAAAAAGAAACTAAAAGAAAAAGGCTCACTACTATAGTCCCAGACAGATTTTCTGAAACACGAAGTTTGAGATTTTGCATGCTGTATACCGAGTTGTGGATTATAGTGAAACAGGAGCCCCTCCCCCCAAATTAAGGTAGAAAGCTTGGAAACCTAGGGGACCAAATGCTTACGTTTGTTTTGAATGTTTAGTGGCAGGAAGATGTGTCACTTTCCATGTGCAGGTGCTCCTGGCAGCAATGTCCTTCTCCGGTTATTGCAAAGGAGAGTGAATTTGAAAATTACAAGGTTTAAGCAGAGCACTAATTCTGTCTAAAACTTAGGTCACACAGTATTAAGTATCTTCTGCATGTCTAAGAGTAGGAAACCTTTTAAAAGAAGAAGGAGCTTTAAGATGCTAGAGGTTTTTCACAGGAATATTACAGTTTGGAGGTGAAATTACAGGGCACAGTAAAAATGACACAATGTGGTACCTTGAGCACCAGGCTCCATTTTTAGATCCAGCTCCCTAATCAGCGGTGATGGGGAATGAGAATCCATGAGGCAGAAGACAGCGGCACCAGATGCCGGCAGAGCTCTCGGATTTGGAAGGAACAGCTGATGACAGAGCAGCCCTGGTCCACCCAGAAGCTCAGGCTTTGTCATCTGAACTCAGCCCCTGGCGGGGAGGAAGCTGCCCACAGGGGCTCCCTCTCCAGAGGCTCCTAGAGGTCCTGACCAGGAGGACCGCACCAATGACAGCGCAAAGGAGCCTCTGGCGTCTCAAATCAGGAGGACGCAGGGCTTTACAAGCTTCAGTGGGCCTCAGAAATCGCCCAGCCTGCTCAGATCACACATCAGGAAGAGGAACAGCAGACTGGCTGACTGAGCTCCCAGACTCCTATCCCTCCCTGCACTTGGCATCCACTTTCCTAACTCCTGGTCCTCCATCCCTTGCTACACAAAGCAGAGCAATGGCATTTGGCAGAAGTGTAGACTCTCAGGCCAACTGAAGCAGGGACTATTTTTAAACAAGATCCCCAGAAGATTCCCATGCACATCAAGATCTGAAAAGCCTGGCTCCACACCACATTGTTCAACTCTTCCGACCCAGCAAAGCAGAGCCACACACACATCCTGGGTTCCAAGCTCCACTCCCTCACTTCCTACCTGTGTGACCCTAGGTAAATTCCTTAAACTCTGTTTTCATCTGCAAAATTATCACAATACCTATCTCATAGGATTCTTATGAGGGTCCTCAATAATATTTTCTTATTATTCTAACTATGTTAAAATGTCTTCCTACTCTTCCATCTCCCTGATGGACTGGGGGCACCGCAGTGGCAGGGGGTTTCGTCCGTGTATTCCAGATCTCTCCTGTTGGTCCTCTAGCCTTCTTTAGCAGAAGGCTGGTCCATGTGGTCTACCTCAGTGGGCTGTCCTACCCTCTTGTTCACCATGGGGAGCCCTGGACAACAGAAAAGGGAGACCAGGGCATTGGTTGCCCTGACTTCCTCTCTGCTGAGTCACCTGCAGCTGGTGCCTCCCCCAAAGGCTCCCCTCAAGGCAACTTTTCCTGCAGTTATTCTTTCTTCCAAGGTTCTGGGTGATAACAGTTCTTCTGCAGTTACTTGTGTAAACAGTTCCTTTGGAAAAAACCATCATCCTGTAATCCTAATTCAATGTGCCATCTCTTTGCTGGTGTGATGTTCACCAAAACACCATGTCTCCCTCCATTCACCCAATAAATATCCCTGCATGTCAGCAATGCCAAACACTAAGCCGGTTGCTGAAGATACAGAAGTAAAAGAAAAAGGGCAAAATGCCTGCCCTTGCAGAACTGACATTCTGGACCTGACACTGTGTCTGGCACACATCAGACACTCTTCTAAATGGATAAATGGAATTTCCTCTTTTCATTAAAACTTTTCCTCAGTCCTGTGTCAAAAGTGCGCCCCAGAGCCCACTGGCCATACAGAGCAGACATGCCAACAGGACTCCGGAGGGTGGGAATGAGCCACCCAAGGGAACTGGAGCTTGTGGAAGGGCACAGCTGAAACCAGCATGATACGGATTTGAATCCAAATCTACTTGTTTTCATTAATTAAATAAAAGACTTCAAAAACATTTGACCTGAGAAAGTGAGATTTTTTGAAATGAGTATAAGAAGGTGAGCTTTGCAGTTTTTCCATCAGATCGAATGATGGCATACAGCACTCATAACTCCCATCGTCCCTAAGAGAATGGTCCCACACAAATATCCTGGCTGGTGGTTTTAAAGAAACAGGATTTTATGGAGAACAGCCACATTTTGTAGGAAGCTGAATGCCTTATTAGCAATACTTGTCATTTTGAATTCTGAGCTTTATTTAGGCTTCACAAAACATCTTCCACATCTGCTTGAAAGTTTCATCGAATTAATAACACCCATGCCTGAGAGAGCAGGAGATGCTCTGCATTCTTGGCTCCCACTCCTCCTTCAGCAGAACGTCAGACGCACTGGAAGCAAGCAGCGACTGTCAGGGGATGACAGCGCTGCCACCTGCACTGGAGGGTGACGGGCACGAGCACCAAAATGATAGTTACTTCCTGCTGCTAACAAAGGTTTTCCCTTGCTCTTCCTTCAGCTGTCCCCAGTTTGAACAAAGACAGAAATCTGTGATAATGGTTCTTAGATTCCAAATTCTTAAAGGCCAACTTAGTGCCGATTCATTTGGCATATAAAAAGGAGAAGGATCGCAATGAGAAAGTCCACTTAGCAGTTGTTCAAAAAAGGGGAATGCTCTCAATTTACTGGTATTTTTGTTAGAATCTCTCAGTATTAAGCATGAGGTTTTAAATCCTGCTTTACAAAGGAAATATGTGCTATAAGGACAGGTGCTCCTGCAAGGACCATCCCTGTTGAACACTCCGGGCCACCGTCCTGGGTTCTACACATTCCCGAGGAAGGTCAGAAGTGAGAGTCTGGAGAAAGAAGTAACTAGTGAGCAGAAGAGTCAAATCAGTGAAAATCCATTTTCTGACCAGGAACTTGAGTTCTTAAAAGATAATTTAATTCATCAAAGAAATGGGCTGAATAATGGCCTAAAAGTCAAGCAAAGCAGATTTTTAAACAACATAATACAGCGACACAGTGGAGAGGAAAGTTTATGTTCTTGGAACAAAAATAAGAAGAAAAAGAAAAGAAAAAAACATTTAGAAACCATCTGCTCCTTTTAAAGCAAGTACTATAAGAAAATAGAGAAAAAAATCTCTGAATCTAATATCAATTTTATTTTCTCTTCTCATTTACTTGAAAAAAAGATAACCAAATATTACCAATATAAAAGTGTTCATGCTTTGAATTTGTTAAAATATAAAAAAGAAAAATGGAATGCTGCTATACAGCTATACAAATGTACACATTTTTC
>VMDR010026598.1:0-13944 GCA_007922815.1 Macrotus californicus
ATGTTCATATGCAGGTACCAAAAAGTGAATGTTAGTAGGTGCTATATATAAAGATATTTTTTAACAATTAATTTTTCAAACAATGAATACTCTCTCTTCTCACACCCACCCCTTTTTCAATGGAAGCCCACTAATATGACACAGAACGTTTTTGTAGCAAAACATAGTAAATTAGTTAATATATGAAACTTTTTTAAATACCAGAATTCTTTGGTTTGCACATAGCTCGAATGAGGAAAATAGAGAAGTAACTACTGTTTCTTGAGATCATAATCCTCTTCCTAGAGATGATAAGTAACAACAACAAAAGCTGGTCATTAATTTTATACTTGGATGAAGGTTTCTTTATGTATGACAAAGAAAAGACAATCTTTGAGTTTTATGACACTTAAAAAAATTACAGAGGGAAGTGTAGAACTACCTCTGAGGAATTCCTTAAAATAGGGATCCATTTGGGATGATTTATGTGTTGGGTAAAAGGAGGGGTGTGGTTCCTTGGTTATTTCTGGCTTTGTGGTTATTATTCATTAGTCTCCTATTTTTTTTTTAATCCAAGTATTTAAAGCAAGACAAAGTGAACAGCAAAATAATAATCGAGAGCCACAGACAAGCAGAGTGGATTACATTAGCTAGGTGAGGGTAAAAAACCTACGAGATTTTCTTTTCCTGTTTTTAAAAAAAAACAAAAATCTTCAGCACAAATCCCATCTACAAAGACTCTGAAGGTTCTATGTCATAGAACAACTGAATGATGAACATTAGCAGTCCTTGAGAGGCGCAGACTTTTGGAATAAGCCCTTTCCTGAATACTGATGACCATAAACACATTAGCTGAGTTATTTGTTATTCTCACAAATTAGATGTGACTGAGTTTCTATTACATATGCTCATTCCATCATGTGATTCATCCATTGGGTGGATTTTAATTATTGAACCAAGAAATGAATAATTGGAAAGGAGGACACTAAGAAAAATAGCAATCTTTCTGCATTGTCCTACTAGTGTGGAACTATGAATTGCCTTTCTTTTCCTTTTGATATCTAACAAGAAATAGTCTTACATCTACAAGGTAAAGGTAAAGAGGAAAAAAATAGAAGAATGAAACATTCAGGATTGAGGGCCCATAGTAAATGTTCCATTTACCCCGCATTTCACATGCTTGAACTCTAACCCTTACTATATGTAGCTTCAGTGATCAAATATCCCAGTATACTATTCTCCCTCTCCTTTAAGAGTATCTGATCTTTTCTATCCTTAATCTATGATTTAAACAGCCTGTTCAGGTGCTCCTCTAAATTGCCTCATCTTCTCTGAAGTTGGACATAACATATAAATAATAAATGGTAAATTTGGCCTCAGTTTTGACTGACCTCATTAGACATTAAATGGGAATCACAGAGACCCACAAATGTACATTTGAGTTGTTTTGGTACCGAAGCATAATGGCTACAGTTCATAAATAAAATACTAGAAATGATTCTATCCTGCATGGGTTGCCGGGGAAGCAACAGACAGATGTTCCCCTTGGCTCACTCTGGCCAGTAAGCTGGAGAAATCTCTGGGCTGTGCATCCCCAAGAGGCAGAGGTACAGAATGGCCTGTTAACACTGCAACAGTTCCAGCTGCATGGCCAAGGGCAGTCCTCACACCGCTCTGTGTGATACTGTCGTTTCGTTGTTGGTCTTTGCAGCTATGGTGCATAAATAACAGTCGTCTTCGGGGGCACCAAAGGACCTCTCCTCAATTCATCGTAGTGTAAGACTCTCTGAGCTTCATACACTGTGATATGAGCACACTAAATTAAGCTCTTTTCTTGTGTTGTGGGAAGAGGGGTGCCAGGACTGAGCTTGCAATAAGATTTGAACCCATTTCTACACACTTCCAGTCCAGGCTTCCGTTTACTCTGTGAAAGCTACTATTTCAGGAATCATGAAGACATGATTCTTTTGTTCAAAGTCATTAAGTAGCTGTAAACTGAACATGGGCCCTAGAGATACAGTGGTGGACAGGAGAGAAAAAGCCTCTGCGTTCTCAAGTTTACAGGCCCAGAGGGAAGGTAGACATTTAGTTATATGATGTGTATTGTAAGAGACACATCAGATCCAGTACACAATGCTGTGGAGACACCTAATGATACCTAATCTAGTTCATCAGAAAAGGCCTCCTGAAAAAAGTGGTGTTTAAGAGGAGACTGACAGACTGACAGATAGGTAGGCGTTGCCTCATCAAGAAGGTCGCTGGGAGGGAGAATGTCCTGAATGCCTGAGGTGAGATAAAGGAATAGAAACAAGTCCCTATGGCTGGTGTGAATGTTCCAGGGTGGGTACCAGGTAAACCGAGGATTTTAGAAGTAATCCTAGGGATGCTGGGAAAGGAAGGAAATCAGGCTGTCAATGGGTGGATTTGAGAACCACAGAGGGACTTAGCATTGGCCAGAGTATACATGGTTCAGCTTAGAGTCACACACCTCATCCTGTCTGATAATTTTAAGAGTAAACATATATCTACTTTCCTAAAGGTAGACTGGGGGGAAGATAAGTCGGTACTCTCCTACTTGATGCCATCCTTCAATTTCTTCAGTATCTGTCCATTGAAGAGCTGCTGTATTCAAGGGCATATAACACCTTGTACTAGGTATTATTGAAGAATCAACTAGCAAGTAAACATGTAATGTGTCTGCTTACCCATTACACTCTTAGAGTTGTGGTTATTGCAGGGCCTTATGTGTAGTATCTAATGGGAAGATAAGACAAAACAAAATGGAACAACGGAATCTGTCTACAAAGTTATTATGCTTGATGTTTCAATAAACAACCAACTTGATATCAGGATTAAATCCAAGGATAAGAGACTTTTTGGTTTATTTTTTTTTAAAAAGATGGAGAATAAATTTCAGTTTTATGCTACCAAATTACTTTCTGCTTAAAAATAAGGGTGCATGTCATATGCCAGACATTATACCAGGGATATAAACTGAGGTAATTGTTGTTGGCCTCTGAGGAGCTTACAGACAAGAAAAGACATAATATATTTAGACATATGAACTGTAGAGCTAGGAGCTACAGACATATGAGCAAATATATTATCATGAGATGTGCTATGGAAAAAGAGTTAAAGCAATGTGGGTAACTTTGTAAACCTATTTAATTTGTTCCCTCACACTGCAAAAATGAGAGAAATGCTTTTCTTGCATTTTTCCCCTATTGACACAATTTTCAATAAAATGGTTGAAATCCAACACATTCCTGTTTTCTTCTAAAATTTTCTAAATAGAATAAAATGTCTAATAAAATTATAAAAGTGGTCAATCATTTCCAGTTTGGGAAATTAATTTTTTGTTAATCAGAAAAGGAATAGGTAGAAAATTATACTCCCCCAAAACTGTTTTAATCATCAGGAGACATATTTAGGATAATGAGACAGTTTTCTATCAGCACAGATTAAGGAAAATCAATCAATGGACTAGGCCCTGGAAAACTTCATGAGAATGTCCAGTTTACTTTCTTTCTTCAAAAGACTTAAATAACCTATTTATAGTTTTAAAAGCATTTGTACAGCTTTCTTGAAAAGGTTTCTGGTTGTATTTGAAACATGCAAAGATACTATAAGTCTCATTATATATGTGCTTTTATTGATGTATTCATTCAACAAATATTGAGCGACTAATTGTGCCAGACTGAGGAGACAAAGTCCTGCTGTTGGAAGATTACTGCCTGGAAAATCTGAATAGCATCATTAATGGAAATCGAAAGTATTTCTTTTCTTTGGCCATTTTCCTCACTACTACCTTTAACAAAAAATTTAAGGTTACATTTTATAAGTAGTTTCAAATATCCTTTTTTTTCTACTAGAATTATGTGAAAACACTTTTTTGAGTGTCTTTCTTTGAATGTTATGCCACGATGGCTCACATTATCACTTACCAAGGAGATACAATGCCATGGAAATGAGGAAGGAGGGAAGGAAGAAAGGAAAGGTCGATGAGCATAACTACCTGTGAAATTATGGATAATGTATAACAACAATCGAAAAATTAAGCAAAAGTTTTTGGGAGCAGCCATTTGGGAGAAAGAAGGAAAAGTGAATATATATAGAATTGTACAACAAATCAGAATTTTTTTAATGAAAGTTGGGAAAAGAGAAGTTTAATAATTCATCAATGCAACCTAAGGAAAGATCCTCAATTATATAAGCTAAGAATTGAGATCTTAAATTGGGTATGTCATCAAGAGGAAATAACTTACTGCAATTCTTTAATTCATCATTAAATGAAACTTCAGCCACCAATTGCCTTGTGAAGTATACCAAGTGACTAAGAACTCTGCCTTGCCAAGAAATAGGGCAATTAAATAAATGATTGCAAAAATATGTGATGTCTTATTTCATGAGTCATTCACTGCTTAATAACAAAAACAAAGAAAATCAAGGAAAAAGTAGTTCAAATCTATTGAATTTGAGGTTTTAGATTTATTTTGCTTCTCTAATTTTGAAACTGCAGCACTAGAAATCAGAATTTTTTATTATGTTTCTGTTTTTTCCAGTCTCAAGTGAAGGTTTATTGGATTCATTGTATTATATATGGAGATTTTAAAGTGAAAATTGCTTTACCTCCTAGGTTTTTCATAATAAAATGGTGATTGCACAGATAGAAGATGCTATGAATAAGAATTTACACCTGCATACTAGTAGGCTTTTTTAAAAACAGTACATCATGAAATATGCATTTTCAGACTTCAGCATCAGTGGGTTAAAAGAGGAGCTCTGCTATTTAGAGTTTCCATAACTTGCATTATTGATCACCCAGAGTTTGACCACAGCCTCACTCGATGACTCACAACAGCTCCAAAGTAGTCCTTTGCCTCTCGTCCACCACCCCGTTCAAAGCTTATTGCGTAGTTTTAAGATTTAGTAAAGTCTCTTATTTGTATACATTGAAAGAATAGCTGTATCAAAGCACAAAATGCAAGAAAATTATAAAGTGAAGAACTGAACACTAGAGTTTTGTGGGAGTGGTTTCATCAGAGCTCACACTCCTACTCCCCAGGGAGACTAATGGGGGTGCCATGTACACACGACTGCGTGTTCACCAAACTCTGTCTGCTTTTCTTCCTGGACACACAGCTCTACTACATTTCCCAGATTCTCTTACTGGGGTCATGTGACTGAATTCTGGAAATTATGCACACTACTTGCAGGCCTGGACCCTAAATACCGTTTTGCACAGGCCTTCGAGTTCTTTTTTCTTTTTTAAATCACATACAGAATTCAGGGGAAGACTGAAGTTAAGGGAATGGAAGAGGCACTCTGAGTGTGTGGAACAGTTTCCCCTCCTTCCTCCTGTTGCATCTACATTGGAGTGTGACTTGAACAAGAAATTAATCTATATTGTATTATACCCCCAAGGTTTGGGGTCATTTATGATAACAGTTAATACACAATGAATGATTCAGTTGGTAAAAGAAGATGGTAGGTAGGAGAATGAGAAAGCAAACATTCCTGCTTTATATTTTGCTACTAATGCCATATTACTCCACGTGGCATGAATAAGGCAATGGCAAACCACATAGTAAAGGTGCCAGATGTAAACAAGAAGTTAGCAAACCAATAGAATAAGCTTTGCCGAAACATACAGCTGCTAGCTTGCCCTTGGGAACCAATTGTTCATTTCTTCCACTCGACATGTCCCCCTTGATTATTCAGTTCTACTACCCTGCATTCCTTTTCCAAATCATTAAAATCATTTTCTGTTTTTCACAAATTGTTGATAATCGCTTCTGTGAAATTAATGAATTTGCAAGGGGGGAAGATAGAAGCAATTATTTCAACATAGAAATAAAAGCCAGCTTTAAAAATTGTAATTTTGTTATTGTTAAAAATTAACATTTCCTTCTGTTTGTTTGTTTTTTCCTACTAGATGTTGCAATGTTACAATGCTATGGCACTCAAAACTGGAACAGTGATGATGTCACAGTACATTGGTCAATGGATTGAAATAGAAGACCCAGAAGTATATCCAAGCATATATAACTATCATTTTTCATATACTATGCTTTTATATATGTGTATATATCTATATACATATATATATATATATATATATATATGGATAGATTTCTGAGCCTTCTATACGAGTGAACATCTGCTCCCTATATTGTTTTATTCCCTCCTCTATGTTCTTCTTTAATGCCATACTACGATAGCAATGCCTCCAAAGTGGCTCCCAATATTCCCCACCTCCTAGTTCACACCCTGTGCGGTCTCCTTCCACTTCGCACTACGGTTGTGAGTAGGACAACGCAACAGAAGTAATGGTATGTCGTTAGATTATAAAGACCGAGGTTTCCATCTTAGACTCTCACCTTCTCTATCTCTTGAATCACTCACTCTGGGGAAGCAATATGTCACGTGAAAGGATGCTCAAGTAGTCTCTGGACAGGGCCAGGAGACAAGAAATCCTGGGTTTGGCAAGTAACTGAGTCTGCCCACAACCACGTGAGTGAGCTGGAGAGTGGACCACTCCCCAGCTGAGCCTTCAGGTTACTGCAGTTCAGGGGACCACTGAGCTGAACCCAGCTGCGTCGCTCCCAGAGTCCTAAACCTCAGAAACCATGTGAGATAACGATTGTTCATTGTTTTAAGCTTTTCTGGTAAGTTTTGGGTAATGTGTTACATCATAGATAATTAAAACACATAGCATATACACAAGAGCAATAAAAGCAATACAGGTCAATGTATTTAGACGTAATTAGTAAATTAGATGATTTGCCAAGTTTTGACATTTCTGTTTCATCTTGATTGTTTTCCTTAAATTAATTCCTGCAGTAAAATGTGTTAAAACTGGTTACCAGGAGGACATTAGAAAAATTAACAATTAGCTTTAGGAACTAAAGTGTAACCACAGTATTATTTTCTGTTTTATTAAAGTCGTTAAACAGTATTACAGTGTATTTGTTTCTATTACAAAACATGTTATTGGACTCTTCGGGGAAAAAAGCTACTTCAAATTAGTCTGAAAACTCATTTTTTCCTAGCAATGTGTAATAATTATAATTGCCTAGTAGAAGTTCCTGTGAGATGGACTGACTTTAAAATATACTCAAGCATAATATTATAAACAAACAAGTTTTTTCCTGTACTCGAAGATAGTTTAAGATCATTTTTTTCTTGTGAACATCCTCTTTTATCCTACTAAGATGGTTTACAATCTCTGCCATTATTCTTGGTGTAAAAATAAACTGTAATAGCATACCTGTGTGAATTCTAACAATTTCTGAATTAGTGAAGCCCCAGATAATAAAGCTTCATTATGTATAAGGGAACTAGAAAGGCTAAAATCCCAAATGATGAGTCAAGGGGATACCTCCAAGCAAGCAGTGGGAGTCCCAGCCAGGGTGACACCACCAGGCTCTCCATGCTCCACTGAGGTCGAAATCGAGCTTTTGGTCCTAAGTTGTCTCAGTCTTGGCCATAGTGGCAATTTCACTTTCTCTCTCATTTTCCCTCCCCTGGAAAGACTAGGGACAACTGATTTTTTTCCTTGTGGAAAAAGGATGAAAGTGGATCCATACTTCACAACATTAAAACAATAATAAAATCCCAGATGAATTGAGAGTTTCTATGTGAAAGGCAAAACTCTAAGAATTTTAGACGTAAACATAGAGATTATCTGTGTGACCCTGGGAGAATTTCTTCATCAAAACACAAAAATTTCAAATCACAAAGGAAAGGATTAGAAAATTTGACCACATCGTGAACTCTCATTTCTCTCTTGCTCTTAGATAATATATTACTAATAATTTTTAGAGAAAGCAATATGACTGGTAAGTTTCATTATTTTTGCAATCTTGTGAAATACTTTATTTATTTATTTTTAGAAAGCAGGGAAGGGAAGGAGAAAGAGAGGGAGAGAAACATCAACATGTGGTTGCCTCTCATGTGCCCTGCACTGGGGGCCTGGCCTGCAACCCAGGCAGGTGCCCTGACTGGGAATCGAACCGGTGACCCTTTGGTTCGCAGCCTGCACTCAATCCACTGAGCTACACCAGCCAGAGTGCTATTTTTGCAATTTTCGTGTGAACTTTAGAAATACAGAATCAGACATCTGGATCCAAAACAAACTTTTTTTTGTTTCTTGATTTTAATGGTAGTCATACCCTTATTTTTCTCATTCATATTTGTCTCAATTATGTTTTGTACTATAGTATGTTTGTAAGTTACATCAAAACTAATGAAGTAGAGAATAAATAAATAAGTGTTGAACAAACCATTAGACTCAGTTTATGCTCCCAACAACTAAGTATTTATAACTCCAGCCTTCAAAAAAATTATTTAAAATGTTTATAATAAACAACAAAGAATTTATGGGGACTTTATGGCAGTAATGAAGCAAATATAGGTAAATGTCCAACTAAATCAGTTCCAGAATATTTGAACATCCTATAGTCTCAGAGACAGAACACCAAGTCTCTCAAGAAGAGATAATATTTTCTAGTTATCTAAGGATTCAATTTGTCAAATTATCTTATTAATTTCGATCAGACTGTGTCTTATATTGCACGCGCTAAATTGGCAGAATAACATACTCAGACTTTACCTAAGCTCTCTGGAAGCCCTTTCAGAATACAAAGGAGGTGAAGGGAACAGCTTTTGTTCTTCACAATTCAATTTTGTTATATGGAGCAGAAGTTACAAAGCTTTCATCAACAATTACTGACTACTTTCATTGTCGTCCCAATGTGGGAGTTCTGAAAGACTGTTTGAAATTCATTCAAGTAACAGAGGAAAGCGCACAGTGCAGCGTTCCATACCTGAACAAAGAAATAAGAGGAAAATATTCAGTTCTATCAAAGGCGCAAGTAATAAAGCATCAACACAAACAGAACAGGCACAAACCAGAAAGCCTGTAGGAAGCCATGAAAGGAAGATCAAAATCAGGTGCTTTAGAGGTGAATGGTATAAAGGAAATGCAATATTATTTGCAACAGAATTTTTCTGAAAGAAAGATGAGCCTGAATTAGGCTATTAGCCAGATCCTTCTTCACAAACCGAGTTCCAGACAATGGTTTAATTTAGGACTCCAATGGCACCCTGTAAACACTGAGAAGAAAGGTTCTCAAAGATGTTCTGCCACCGTCACATTCAGGCCAACCCAAACCATCCACAATCAATAAATTCCCAAAACTTAACTTATTGAAAAGCCACGAGTGTCTCATTTTTTTCCCCACGAAAATATGGATGGGATGGATTGTGGATGAAAGTATATGAGAATATTCCAAAGCTTGCTTAATAATCACTTATTGCAGTTAATTAATGTCATTTCAGCAGTTGAGACAATTCCAACCCATGCCCACATTGTTATAGTCCTATTCATACCCTCAGAGGCCTAAGTACATATTTTACGTCAATATCCCTCAAATATCGAAGCACAAAATGATTTATGTCTTTGAAATAGTGAAATGTCTAATTAGAGAATGTATTCAAGATTTATAATGACACCTGACAGATAACATAAAAACTTCCTAAATTTAATGCATTATCATAAGTTGTTCAATGGATCATATTAGCATAAATGTCAAAGTAAGATTCTGAACACCTGAAGGTAATATTACTTTGGGAGGGGAAATACAATTAGTGAACAGTGCTCCTGTGGTAACCATTAGGATGGTTCATGCATGAATACCAAGTTGTCTTTTTCCACACATGGTATGGTTGAATTTACTTGTGCATTTGGAATTGGGTGTGGCAAGTAATTTCTCTGAGTAGAGAAAGTGAAAGCTCGAAGAGTCAGTGTCCCCTCCCCACATCAGACTTCCCTCTGGCTTTGTGATTGACAACATTTAGGATAGCAGCTCCTCAGCCAGCCGGGGGCCCCTGAGGGTCTGTCAAAGGTAGACACCTACTTGTTACCTGCAAGAGAAATATAGTGTAAGCAAGAAATAAGTAAAATGTGTGTTGTAAGCTAGTGAGACTTTGGAGTGTTTCACCATGTCACAACCCAGCCTATTCTGACCCAACACCGTACACAAGAGTATACAAGAATACATCTTTGGACATCAACATCAAGAGTGAAATACACACAGGTTTCCAGCCTCGATTCTGTTTTATATAAATAAAAAAGTACTAGTAGTTGCTAGGAGAAAGATACCCCAAACTGTGTACATTTATTTGAATTTAACAAAGATGGAACTGGCAAAGCAGGGGCTGGGCGGTACATATTGTAATCATAATAGCTGGAAGAATCTTAGCCATGTCAGGCAGCCTATTGAGCATCTTTTGCATTTATTTATATCAAATGAATAGGAAAAATATTAGGGAGTTTTTTTTTAAGTAATTTATTCCTCCTCCATTTGGATTGTGATATTTATCCTCCTGACTGGAAATGAACCAAGGCAGCAACTTGGGAGTTCTTTAGTTTATTTATTATTAAAATTCAAATTCTTTTGCAGATACTGCTGACTTTGTTGAAAGTTTATCGTTCTTTTAATTCTATGGGGGAGGGAACCTTGTTGATCTCGTTTAAAGCTATGTCCTGAGTATTTAGAATAGTGCCCAGAATAAGTAGACCAAACATAGTTTTTTTTTAATATATTTTATTGATTATACTATTACAGTTGTCCCATCTCCTCCCCCCACCCCCCTCCCTGCACACCCCTTCTCCCCACACTCCCCCTCTTTAGTTCATGACCATGGGTCCTATATATGAGTTCTTTGGCTTCTACGTTTCCTATACTATTCTTATCCTCCCCCATCTATCTTCTACCTACCATTTATGCTTCTTATTCCTTGTACCTTTTCCCCCTCTCTCCCCACCCACCCCCCGATGATAACTCTCTGTGTGATCTCCATTTCTGTAAATCTATTCCTGTTCTAGTTGTTTGCTTAGTTTGTTTTTGTTTCTGTTTTAGGTTCATAGTTTTTGAATGAATGAAAGAATCGATATTTTTGCTAGAAGTTTTCATCAACTGCAAGGTCAGTGTTAGTTAAGAGTCTGGTGTGGCTCTCCCAAACCCAAAAACCACTTTAGACTGCAATAACAGAAGAGTCAGGTCTAGGACAAATGAAGAATATCATTCATTCTCCTCTTCTTAGCCTTCTGGAGGGTAATATTTAGTTAATTCTAGCACCACACATCAAGTAGTCGTTACTAAATTCTATTGCAGTGTTCCCCTAACTTTTTTTTACAGCATGGTGACCCCCCAAATAATACTTGTAGGATACAAGTGGATAAAAAAAATAAAAGCCTTGCTGGGCTACTGGTAGGGCTGAGGGACTGAAATGCTGTCATGTTTCTCTTACAGAATCCTTTATTTCTAACAAAAGTTGCTGTTTAAATGCTGACAGTGAAAGAATATTTATATGACAGAGGAGAGAGATTAAAAAAAAGACTCTAAAACCTGCTATGGTCCACAGGAAAGAACATGAAAACCAATGCAGTGCTTTCACACACCCCCAAGGCCATGGCAGCCACAGAAGAGAATAATATTACAATTTGGCACGCCTGTAGCACCTTTTTGTGAAACTCTGGTCTGTTGCATCCGAAGAAAAACGTCTGGAATGGAAGGAGGGGGCTGAAAGCCACAGTGTTTGTGATCATATGAGTCACAATTAATTCAGGGCCTCCAAGGTCAGGCACTTTCATACATTGAACTAATTCAATCCATTAAACAACCATGTGGGATGGATGTTATTTCTTCTACTTTTTCACTAAGGAAACTGAGGCTCAGGCACATTTCATGTTAAATCCAGGTCCGTGGAAGGGGTAAATGGCAGAGCCAGGTTTTGACTACAGAATTGAGCCCAATGCCCTTGTTTTATCTGCAAACAGGAAGACATAAAGGGCGTATGTGAACAAAACTGCCTTCAAATGTTAAAGGGCCCTATGTGGCAGAGACAGTGGGAATTTCTGATGCTCCAAGAGGTCAGTCCAGGACCTAGGAGTGGGATCATGAAGGAAGACAGATTTTATTTCTGAATATGGAAGAAATGATTATCTTATGAAGGTAGACTTTCCCACCTCAGATGGTATTCAGCAAGTGATTACGTCTTAGGGAATTTTAAAGGAGACTCCTGATTGGATGATCCCTGCTTTAATTCCAGCTTCAAGTTTACATGATCTTAAAGTATATAAAAAGCATGAGAGAATTCTGTTAGAAATACTGTTTCTCTTACACAAATTTTTCAAGAAGGGATTTATATTTTAGACTAACTGCATGTGGATAAAGAGCCCATTTCCAAGAGAGATGGTTCAATGGTTCTCCAAAGAGCTTACAAGTGCCTTCTTAGAAGACTGCCCTCTTATTTTGGAGCTTCCAGGACCTGCTCAGTAATACATCCATTCTGAAAAATGAAAATACAGCCTCAAACCTCACCATCAGCAGCATTGGAATAGGACAAAGAGGATTTATTACTGTCCTCAATCCTTCCCGAAGAAGTGCATGGGCATCAGTCAAGAAACCCCAGAATCCATAGATGGTCCTATTTTGGAGAATGTTTTAAGTAACTTCTAATGTGATGTCATTGGGGTGTGTGTGTGTGTAAGAGGAAGCACTGTATTTATTTTCAGATTTCCTCCTGTGTTCTACTACTTTATTTAAGGGGAAATAATACATATTCATTTTCACACCACCTCTTTGATAAACACACTTCCATTTTCTGCTTTAGAATAGCAACTATTCACATGAATTAAGAATTCCCTAAGAAGAATATTTTTGTCCTTGAGAAAGTGCATGAGCATTAAAATAAAGAATTTTCCACTGACCAGCATAGAGAAATTGTAGAGCTAGGCAGTGTTCCTGCTGCTACAGGCACTTACCGTTCTCTCTGCCTTTCCCCTCTTCTCTTTCTCCTCTTCCTTTAGGCAAGGGCAGTTGGTGCCCCATTGAACTTCCAGCCCTGCGAGGAGTCTGAGGTGATTCTGGAACTGCAGCTGTTATCTCTTTGATTCTTCCTTCCCCAAACTGAAGGTGATTGAGAGAAAAACCTAAACCATCGCAGCAAAGGAAATTCCTGCTTGGATGATCTTTAGATAGGGATGTGATCTTTTTGATCACTTCTCAAGATCTCCCTTTTCCTTGGCTGTAGGTATCTTTCATTTTGAGGAAGGAAGAGTGATTGAAGCAGAGGGAAAGTCCAGCGGATCTAAATTCCAGACAATTTTGTCACCGATAGCATTAATTACTTGTTAAATGAAGGTGAGCGTATTAATATCAATACAATTTGCAGAGATGTCTACCTAGGTAAAACATCCATATAATTTATCTTCTGTTCCATCTTTCCTATCATTTAAAAAAATCCAGGTACATAGGAGGTGATCAATAAATGCTTCTTTAATAAAAAATTGTATAATATGATCGGGAGATAATTATAATTTCACAATCTTTGATACCCATATTTGGAGACAACTGCTTCATAAGTGAAGCCTTGTTAAAACCGAAGTCCTTTCAGTTCAGTAGATCCATTGGTAAGGATCTAAGACAGACTCAACAAGTACCTAATTTTACTTAGTAACAAGAGGGCTAGTGATAATTTCTTCTTTGATGAGCCCAGAAAATAACATAGTGTTTAAGAGTATATATTCAGGATTCAGACTGCTGGACTCCAGCTCCATCACTTATGGGCTTTATCACACTGAACAAACTTCTTATCTAGTTTCCTTCATCTATCAAATGGGGATAACCCATAGGACTATTAGAAGGATTCAAAGGGATAAATCTTGTAAAGTACTTAGCATAGTGCTTGACATATAGTAAGTGTCAAATAAATGTTAACTATTATTATTATTAATCTATCACCTATAAAATAAAGGAAATAGATAATATAGGGAAATGTAATGCTAGTAAATAAGAAGGTAATTTGACTGCCTTCCCTATCTCTGCATTTAATGGTTTTTGAGATTTTTTTAGATTACTATGTATTATTTTTTATATCTGTGCATGCTTCAGTACA
>VMDR010026599.1:0-13943 GCA_007922815.1 Macrotus californicus
TTCTGGTGCTGATTCCTGGTGGGAGGGCTTGTGCACTCTCTAGGACCCTGTGGGTCTCTCCAACGTGCTCTCCTGTGAGGCTGGGAGTTTCTCCCGCTGCTGCTGCCTCAACCCCCACAGGAGTTTTCAATCAGAGGCTTTGAGGCTTTGTTTCCCCCGAGCTGGAACTCTGGGTTGTGGGGTCTGTCTCGCTCCCCAGTTGTTCCTCCCGGTTTATCTGCACAAGGGAGTGGGACTCGTGGTTCGCAGTCGCCACCTCTCCCGGTCGCCTCGCCCTTCCCCAGTCCACCAGCCGCCGCCCCACGTGAGTCCTCTCCGCCCCTCCTACCGGTCTGGTTGAAAGTTTCTTCTTTAGTTCCTTGGTTGTCGGACTTCCATACAGTTCGATTTTCTGTCAGTTCTGCTTGCTTTTTGTTTTAAAATTTGTTGTTGTCCTTCTTTTGGTTGTACGAGGAGGCACAGTGTGTCTACCTATGCCTCCATCTTGGCCGGAAGTTCCAGGGCTACTTGTTTTAAAATCCTACAATCATTAGTACTTGACAATTACACTGGACAAGTGCTTTTCTTATTTTGTATCACATTTAATTCTGAAGTACATAGAATCATAGGTATTATAGGCAATTAAGGACTTTGAAATTATATATTCTAATTTTGTTGATTTGATTGTTGATTGGTAATTTTTGATCAAAGCTTTCTTTAAAAATCTGATATTATCTCTGAACTCTCTGCTGGGAACATTGCATGTGTTCTGTGTATAAATCTGCCAACTCCCTGAAACCCGTTTATGAATGATGTTACTGTCTTGGTGAGGAGGGCAGGACCCACAGGTCCCAGGTCAACCGTCTCTGATTCGGACCCAACATATTATCTGCAAGGGAAGAAAATGAAACCCAGATAGGCTAGGTGACTTGGCCAAAGGTCACACAATAGTCGAGGAGCAGAGCCACCAGTGAAATTGAACTTTGTCCCTCATTTATGGCCCTGTATATTTCTACTACCTACTAGGAATTTGAATAAACACAAACTCTCCAGATTTTGGATATCAGCTTCTGCTCCCAAGATAGTATAGTCATCATCGAGAGATAGTAAGGTCAGAAGTTAGAAAGATTTTGCTTTATTTCTGCATGATTGCCTGAGTGAGGCTATTGCATGGCTGGACATAACGACTTTTTCTACATCGATCTCTCTGTGTGAAATAAAAACAATTCTTTCTAGCCACTTTCAACCACTGTTGCAAAAATAAGTGAAATCTATGGCATATAATATTAAAAGCATATAACTGCAGGAAAATTTTTTCTTCAAAAATAGAATAATGACCTGTGTTTTCCAGAGCATTACAACCTAGGAAGAACTGTGAGGTCACACTTTTGGTACAAATAAGTACCAAAAATTTTCTCTGATTCCCTGGAAAAATAGATCACTGTGACACAACATTGTTATTACTGAAAGTTTCAAGCTGTGTCCTCTATGCCCTGCCATGAAAGCTATCTTAGCTGCCACATGACATCTACTTTTCCCTCCTCCTGCGGCCCTAGCTCTTGTAGACAGGCTTGGGAAGCCTGTAAACTGCCCTGTTACTGCTGCTGGAGATTAGTCTGCTTCCTGCTCACACCATCCCCAAAGTGCCATGCTGGTGAAGCTGCCCACAGGAGTGTTATTTGCGTGACTTTTACTGATAACCGACAAAGTGGCCCGTATCATGCCGCTCTACTCTAGATGCACCCCGTTGAAGAGCAGACCACACTGTTTTATTTGTCCTGAAGCAAGGCTACGTAGCATTCCTAATGTCCCACAGAGGTGTTTCTGTTTCTAGTGGCTGATACATACTTGGTACCGAATATTTTATAAGAGAAGGCTGATGGGAATGTGTGACGAAGAACACCAAATTTGCAATATTATCATTCTTTCAGCATTATGTGTTAGTCTAACTCCTTAACTTTGTTGCCAGTAAACATACTGAGTCTTGGTCATGCTGGTGAAATAAATACAGGAATAACACAGACTCCAAAGCGGACTTCTCTAAAGTGATATTTAAAGGGCAGCTTGCAAAATATTTTTTCATCTCTTAAATTTCCATTTCTGATAAACTTAATTGAGAAAGTTTGTTGAATACATATAATTATTTAAGTGGGAAACTTGTCTCTGTGCTAGTAAATCCAGTAATAGATATTTTTACTTTGTATTTTGGATCTTTCCAATGAAAAGACATTACACTGGGAAATACAGTGGAAATGTCAAATGTGAATATCAGCGTATGAGCTTAAGAAAGACAAGGCGGTGGTACCAGAAGGAAGAGTGTTCAGGGGGGATGAAGAGAGCAGAGGGAGCAGATGGCGGTGGGAGCAGACTAGACTTCGGGCAGTGAGCACATGATGCGCTAACCGATAATGTACTATACAATTGTACACCTGAAACTTATATAACGTTGTGAATCAATGTTACCATAACAAATTTAATTGTAAAAAGACAAGGAGGGTGTCTTTACATTTAGGGTTTTCTTCCCTTACAAGTTTCATAATTGAGGTAAATACATTTAACCCAGAGAGAGAAAAGACCTGGAAGTGATTACTGTTCCCATTTTTTTTTCTCCAGTCTTATTAAGAGTTTTATCTATTCATGTCACAAATATAAGCAGTATTACCTGTTAGACGCTACTTTATATGGAGGATCCAGTGCTGCATAAGCAAAATACAAATCACACTTTAGGCAATTTATAGTCACATGGGAAATATAGACAGATAAAGAGACAGTTACCTGGTGACAGATGCTAGGACTGGTGGCTTTCAAGGAAGAAGTGCCGACTAAGATTGAAAGATGATAGACGTTAGGCAAAGGAAGAGGGTATTTGAATAGAAAGAGGAGTATGTACAAAGATCCAGAGTGCATGTTTGCAGAAGTGAAGTCAACTCAATCTGGCTGCGACGTAGACTGTGAGAAGAGACACTGCCTTGAAATGAAACCAGGGACAAGTTAAGAGGGGTCTCAAGGTTTTTGTAAAGAAGTTGACTGTTATCCCAAAGAATGGCTAAATATTGATGAATTGGTAGTAGAGTGGCAGCATCAGGTCTACATTTCAAAGTATTCTGACTCCAGCCTGAAAAATGTTGCCACAGAAAGTCCAGAGAACCCAACCAAAGGTAAGGAATCAGTATCACATAACTATCCGATAACTAGTTTTTTGCACGACTCTCTGTGGTATTGATTAGGTATATCACAGTCACTTTATTAGTCCACTTGCTCTTTACTGGCCAAGTGCATTCCATGGGCTGTATGTCAAAGGTGAAATGAATAATAGCCATCTATCAAAAACCAGCATGTCTAGTGAAATAGCTATCAGCTCTCTTGCAGAGGATCTATTCCTCAAATGGCTTAATTACATGATGTAGAGGGCAATAAATATGTATTGACCTGCAGCGATCTAAAGAAGTGGTTTTCAATGCTGAACTTTAAAAACAACTGGGGGTGCGGGGTTCTTGGCTGGTGTGGCTCGGTGGATTGAGTGCCAGCCTGTGAACCAAAAGGTCACAGGTTTGATTCCTGGTCAGGGCATGTGCCTGGGTTGTGGGCCAGGCCCCCAGCTGGGTACATGCAAGAGGCAACCAATTGATATTTGTCTCCCTCTCTTTCTCCCTCTTTTCCACTCTCTCTAAAATAAATAAATAAAATCTTAAAACAACTGAAGGAGAACTTGAAAAAAGATTAATGTCCAGGTCCCACCTCAAACATATTAAATCAAAATCTCTGTGGATTAAACTCCAGGTGTTAGTATTTAAAAAACCCTTTGGTTGTTTTAATGTGTAGCCTAAGTCATGAGCTTAGGTTCAATAGGATTTGGGTGACTGATTCAGGGTGCTCCCACTGTAAGGCATATGGACTCTGTGTTCCATAATAAAAGGTTCAGCTCTGAATTCATGTGCTTAAAGGCCTTAGAGTCTCTTCTTGCACACAGCAAACTGTCAAATGCATGCAGGCAGGAGAGGCGCATGTTAAAGAAGACGTTGGCAAAATAATTTTGTAATTTTGTCACTAAAACTTGGTGAACCAAAAGTAAAAATGATCCAGATTCATATTTTACAGGTCTGACTTCATCTTTAGAAAGAGCTATATGAATATTTGGGAAGGGAACATAAGAAACAAAAGCATGTATAAAGGGGTGCTTGTGGAGTTGAAAAGAGAGATGGAATTACAGCGATGAGACAGAGAGATGGAGTGAGCAAATAAAAAAAAAGAGAGGAAAATAGCAGAGAAACAAGTTGGTGAATGGTGAGTAAACATGCACAAACCAGGTGTCCCTGGCTAGAGGTCAACAGTTGACTCTGAAGTATTTAGACTTAATATGAAAAAATGTCACCTTCTCACCCTATCCTTTAATAATCCTCCCACAATGGTCAGCTATTTTCTTTGTGTGATTATTCTAATTTCTGGGAATTGAAACACTATTTTCACCTAATACATATTCAACAATGACAAGCATCCCAGAAAGTATCTCTTGAGACAATACTGAAGCTTTCATGATATATAATTCCAAAGTTAACAGTGATATCTGCTCCCTATTCAATACTATTATGTACTGGGTTTTATTTGTCAGGTTGCTATGCAACCCCATGATTTATGTATTACTAGTTCCATTTTCTAAATAATGAAACCAAAGGCCAAGTTCCTCTCCCAAGATCCAAAACTCAAATTCTTAATCACTCAGCTGAACTGCTCCCCACATGGGACTTTCTCAAAAGCAGCAATACAAAACAATAGGGTTTTTTTTCTATTTTCCTAATAATAAGGATAAGAGGTATCAAAAAAGTATCTCTAGTATGACAGCTAATGGTATTTGGAATAAAGATAAGTATGTATGTATATTAAGCAAGGAGTGTTTCTCTAAAATGGACAATGCATTGTCCCTTTGACTTATATATGTAAAACCATAAAAATAGGTATAAAATTGTATTTTTATAACTCTCATATGACTCTGAGACCAAAAGAAACATAAACAAAAAATTGCATTAACAACATTAATTTAATATGGTAGCTGATATCATTAAGCTCACCATTGTCAATATGAATATCTGTTTAAATTCTATTGATTTTCACTCAATACTGGTATTTCAAACTTTGCTTACACAGGGAATCATCATGCCATTTAGCTTTTCCACGGTATGAGGACTGCACTATTAAAATATTAAGTTCTTTTTAAAAATTTTATTAACCTTTGACAGTTAAAACAACTGTCTATGCATTAGGATCCTCCCCATTTAGTATAGGGTGCTATTTCACATTCCTCTTTTCCCATTGAAAATGAACCCCCCCCCAGATTTATTTTCTTATAACCAGGTTTATCATCACTTCTAAAGTAAAGACAACTATGGAGGATATGTGTTTTCTTTTGGATTTCCGAAAACAAAATAAAAAGAAGGAGGAGCGGGGGGGGGGGGTTAAGGGGAAGGAGAGGGGGGAAGGAAAAAGAAGAAGAAGAAGACAGAGAAGAAGAAACTGGAACATGGATGCACGTCAGTGGAGGAAGATAGGACTTGTTCACAAAGAGGCAAACTTTTCAAAAGATGTTATAACAAAAATTATGAATAAAAGGTTATTACAAGGAGGAAAATCTGTACTGTTTGTGGTCTTCTAGGATGAAATACCTTCTGGGGTAAGGCTTTGAGGATCATGTTGCCCAGGCAACAGACTGCAGGACATACATGAAGAAGGCAAAGACTGGGGTTTGATGAGTGTTCATCTATTGTCTCTGGACACTTTGTTAAAGGGGTTCTGGAAGAAGGAGACGTGAGTCCTGCCTCTCCCGAATCCAGGTTAACCTCCATTTTCCTTTTCTAAGCAGGGCAGATTCAGGAGCTGGCAGGGTACAAATATGGCCTCTGTTCTAAGAATGTGCTGGAGAAAATGAGCACAAGACTTAATTCCTCTGGTACCAGAGAAGAACTTTGAGAACTGAAGTTGAGAGTCCTGGAGTATGGAGTTCTCGGGGCTTCTAGAGAGAGGCAGGCCCTCAAAGCTTCATGGATGTGTACAGAGATGCATGAAAGAATATTTACCAAAATCTCCTTGTTACCTTAGGGCGAAGACCTTTCATTTTATTCTAGCTTTCTTACATGTATATGTAGTGGTAATATTTCTTACAATAAACTGTATTATTCCTATAATGAAAAAAATCAGAACTTTATTCAATTATAAAATAGAATTAAAACAGAAAAAAAGTAACTATTAAAAAGTTTTGAAAACTAAATTCTTGGCTCAACTCAAAGACATTTAGAATCCCAGGGACTTTCTAAAACCATTCAAAATGAGTCCATAGCTCCAGCAGCTGCAGGGCTGAAGTAGTCAAAAGATCAAACTATTTCTGAGTAACTCAATTGTTTGCTTTTAAACCACATTAATTAAACTCCCAAAATAATACATATCTATTTCATAAAATGTTGTTTATTTTAGATTAAGTTGTTCCAATATTGCCAAAACTTTTACAGCAATAACACAACAAAATTATAAATGACATTTTTGAGTCACTGAATAAATTTCATTATTGAATTTTTATATTTGCTAAAATACTCTTTATTGATCCAGTTAGTACTAATAGGTGCATCTGCCTCATGTTCTTTAGTCTATTGGTATAAAAATATAGCAATAACTACCATAAATTGAGCGTCCCTCTGCCTATGCCAAGCATGGTGCTAGACAAGCAACATAGATCATATCATTTTTTGATCTTAAAAAGTCACTCCTACAGGTTTAATTAAGTCTTTATCCCTCCATAAACGAGAAGCCGAGACTTGCAGGAGGAAAAAGAACTTGCTATTTACATAAGTGTTCCTGTCACTGCTCACCCGTTTATTTGTAGAAAATGTAAGATTCAGTACTATCGTTATGACAGTCCTATGAGAATCAGAGAGAAGTACACACAATAAAGTAGCTCTTTTACCTTAAAAAAATAACTTAAATGAAAAACAAGATTGTCTTTCCATGTTACTGAGAAAAATCACTTGGTTGTTGGCTTAACAAGCTGCGTTTTCATAGGAAAATATATTTCATTAACACTGATGAGATAAGAGAGTGACTGGCTGGCAGCTATTGGTTGTCTGTTAAGAATACTTCACTCGGTTTTTGACTTTCTGTTTTCAGATGTTATATAATTTCAGTTAGATGTCATCTTGCATTTGTATAAGCTTTCCTGTCACTGCTCACCCAATTATGAGGATAAAATGTGAGATTCTGTACCGTTGTTATGGCAATCCTATGAGAGTCAGAGAGAAGAATGTAAAATAAAGTAGATCTTTGACCTCAAACAAAAGAAAGAGAACTTGCCTAACTTCATATAGTTTGTAGCTACCAGTGTGAAAATTCAGTAGGTTTTCTACTACCCTGTGCAGTCCATGGGGTTTTTTTGGTGATTAATAACTCTAATTTTGCCAAATCCCTCAAGAGAAATTGTTCAAAGTCATCAATTGCTAAACTAATTATCTTAGACTGAGCTCTTAGAGTAGAGGAGACAGACTGCTCAACGCTTAGCTCCATTATCTTATCGCGTTGGCCTCTATCCTGGCTTTAGGACAGCCTTGTGTTGAAAAAATGTTTTTAAATATACTTTTAATATCCTAGAGGAATCTGCTTGGTAGGAAATCCAGAAATAGAGAAAATTAATTAACTTTGAACAATGAAAAGGGTAGATTGGGGCAAAGGAATAAAAACTCCAATGACTGCCTATCTTGATTTTGAAGTTTAGGTTTTATTCTATTTTAATGAAAAAATCTCAAAACATTAATTCCAAGATGCAGAAATCAAATATTCTCTGCAAATGTTCTCTTTTTTAGAAATTCTTTAAAGTTACTCTTCACACTGAACCGACAAGAAGGTAGCTCATAACTCCCGTTATCCTCAGACACAGTAGCTCTATTTATACGGCCACGGCCAACATGTGAGTCATGAAGGCAGATTGTGACATGCCCACATTTCATATTCAAAACAGATAAGGAAAAATGCACCCTCTACAAGGCAATCATTTTAGCACTAATGCCGAATTTCACATAGCTCAAAAAGTGGCATATCATAAGTAGTCTGGAGAGCAAATTCAATAATTCTATGCAAGTTGGGGTCATGTTTTTTGAAAGAGGTAATACTAGAAAAATTTGGTTTCCCCTTTTTCAGAGCCTGACAAAGCTGGCAAACTGCCCACCTGAAAATTTGGAAAAGGAAAGAAGTCATTCCTGCTGTTTACACTGTAATCCTTAGCGTGAGTGCATGTGCAGTGATTCCTGAGGCTCACAGGTAACGCCACATGTCACAGGTGAAAATCAAAAATCAGTTTGTAAATAAATACAATTAATCAAATGTAAAGTCACATTTCAGCCGAGTGGTTGGCATTGGCCTCTACTTAGTGTTTCCTTTCTCCCGGCTCCTTCCCCTGTTCCTCTCCCTCTTCCTCCCCCATTCTCTTTCCTGTGAACTTCACATTGGTTTCAGATTTCAGCCAAAGTTTGTAAGTGAAATGTTGCATACCTTGAGAAAAGCATTTGCCATATTTCCAGTTATTTCAAGGCAATTTTAGATAAGAATCCAAAGTTAAGTATGATATATGGGTATTTTTACATTCGTCTGGGAGAAAATGCAACCCTGGAAGTGTTTTGACAGGGCTCACCACTTTATGAAAATCTAGACCCTTCTAATTTGTCAAAGGGATGAAGGGAGTATTAAAAACATTTGTTTAAATTATGGAAGGAATCAACTTAATGGTTTTACTTAAAAAGAAATAAAAATAATTATGTTATAATAAAGTAAAAATCTTTAATTATTCACTTCTTCAATTGAATAATTGTCTCTTAAAATTAAATATATGTTTTGCTTCCTTTTTTTCTCCAAAAATTCAGTTTAGTTGAGAATCTGGGAAGAACTTAATAGTGTACTTTAGACTAAATAAGCTTAAAATTTACTAAATGTCAGCATAAAATCTTTCAAAAAAACATTCTGTGTAAGGACATATTTTTAGTTTCCATAAATCTGATCTACTAAAGTCTAAAAGCCAGCTCAGGATTTATCTTGGCAGGTGAGCTTAGAGAAAAATGAAAGCAATCAGTTTGTTCTCTTGAGCCTCTGTAAGCATATCACCTTTGAACAGTGCATTATAAAGCCCTTTACATCCACAGCTGAGAAATAAATACAACCAATGATTGCAATAACTTTTATTTTTGATGGAACAAAAATTTGGTCATTGTATTGTGAAATAATTTAAGTGAATTCACATGTGTACAACTTCTCATGGAAGTGAAGCAAGCTGAGCGAAAGAAACACCATCTCCTTGTCCTGAAAGAATAAACAGAATATAAATAAATGCAGAATGGATAAAAAGTAATTAAATACTTACCCATTCGACATGAATATTTAATGATAAATATAAATATAAATTTATAAATATTACATATAGTAAACTGTTTTTAGTCAAAGCTGTCTTTCAGGCAACGTTATGAGAAATTTACCCACTAAACCCAATGACGAGACTGAAGAAAGTGAGATACCAATGCCCCATTTCTTACGGGTTGATTCAACAATTATTTATTTAATTCCACACAAAGTTCAAAGTGAAACAATGCCTGCAGTCTTTCAGCTCTCCTGGTACAGGAGAAATGTGCACAAACATTGCACCAAGTGCGTGAGGGCCACAACTGAGGTGTTTTCATAACACACAAAAGTGGAGATGTATACCATGTCTAGAGATGTTGCAGAATATTTCATGAAGAAAGTAAATTTTAGCCGAGGAACAAATGATTGCAAGGAACTCCCTAGACAGTTAGTTACAGGGGAAAGCAGTTGCAAAGATGTGGAAGAGGGGGGAGGGGGGGGGGGAAGCATGTCGTATTTAGCAAAACTAAATGTTTCAAAAGAGCTAGAGTGTAAAACAGGAAGACAGTGCCCATTTACCTATCACATCAAGGATATTAAAGAGCCACTAAAAGATTTTTATTGATTGTGTCTGCTGTCAAATAATCCTTGTTCATCAGTGGAAACGGTTAAATGGGGCAACCATAAAGAAGAAAATCAAACGTACTTTGTATCCTATCAGCAAATAATCAGGTGGCTTGACATGGTTTTCATCACAGCCCTGCCCCCAACAAGCCTCGCAGGGCTGCGGACAGGCAAGCACGTCCCGCGTTCTCCAGCGATGAACCGTACACCCCCCACGTTGCACCAGCATTTTCTCCACATATTTTCCACCACAATGCATTCTTCTGCCCGTTCTGCTTCTGCAGGTGGGTTAGATTTCCCCCGGACGGCAGACAATTCCACGCTTTCGTGATCCGTGGCCGCCAGTTTCTACTCTTGGCGCTCAGACACTTGGTTTGGTTTTCCATTTTAAACATGCCCTATTCGTGTTTTTCTTCTAACATACTGATCAGTTAAAAGGTGTTTTGAAGTTTGTTCATGAAAGAAGCTTGGACAGAAACCCAGGGTATGTTTTTTGTTTTATTTCACAGTCAGGACAGGTAAGTGGCACTGTTGAGCCAGGAAATGCTCTTTCAAGGTGTGAGGTCCACAGCGCAGATTGCTTTCTAGAAAAACACCCATGTTCACTTCTGTTAGTAGCCTGAGAGATGCTGGCAGGCTTCCTGACACTAGGTGTTATCTTTGATCTTTGCAAACAGTCAAGGGATTCTGAAGAGCCATGCTGATACAATCTGGAGTGCTCTTTATTATCATCATCATCATCGCTCATCCTGCGGTATGCGGGACCGCTGGGCGGGGGCGCGGGGGGGCGGCGTGCAGTGTGGTGCGGCTGGGGGCTGGGGGCCAAGGTGGTGAGTGCGATAATCGGGTTGAGGAATTCACTGAGGAAGTGGCCGGATGAAGAGATAAGGGTGAATCTGAGACATTATCCTGAGAAAGTACAAATGGTATAACCAAGAAAATGTGGCTCCAGAAAAAATGAAAAATAATTGAGAAAATTACTGCTTTCTACAAAACACTCCACACACATTAGCTTTTAGAAATCTCACAACAAACATAGAAAATGTTTTGTTTTTCTGATTTTTCAGATTGTAAAATAGGTTAACTACAGGCATACCTTGTTTTATTGCCTTTAATTTGATTAAGTTTTGCAGATATTATTGCTTTTTTCATACAAAGTGAAGGGTTGTGGCAACCTCTGGTCAAGTGGGTCTAGCAGGACCATTTCTCCAACAGGCTCAGACAGTAGCATTTTTAGCGATCGAGTATTTTTTAATTAAGGTATGCACATTGGTTTTTTTAGACACTTAATGGACTATAGTCTCATGTAAACATAAATTTTATGTGCACTGAGAAAACAAAAAACACGTGTGACTCCCTTTAGTGCACTACTTATTTTATTTCCGTGGTTTGGGACCAAACCCATAATATCTCAGAGGCATGCCTGTACCCATTTAGAAAGTTGCATTGTAAGTAATCTCCCCATTCCTACCTTATACCCAAGTGTGCTACACCTTCCCCCACACCACACTGTACTACACTAGCTTCTGAAATGGTGTCTGGGTTTCTAACTTGAGCATCTGGGTAATGAACTAAACTTCTTGGCCCAAGATTGGGTTGCTCCTGCTGAGGGTGCTGTGTCAGCAAACCAAAACTTTGATAACTTTTGGGTCCCTATCAATGTTATTCTTGACCAGAAACGCAGTATATGCAGCCAGCCAATCCCCTAACACGAAGCCAGCTCTGGATTCTATGCTTACTTCTTTGTTCCTTGATTTTTCTGAATAAGATCAGATTTGCACCCTCAGCCAATCAGCTGAAGCCCAAGACTTCCTTCTTGTTTCATGCTGGCCTCTTTCTGTTCAAGCAATCAGCCTTTCCCCTTTACCTTGCAGTTGTCTGGACTCTCAGAGTAGAGACAGCCTGCTTCATGAAGTGTGAAATAAAATTTGTTCAGGTCAACTAAATTGTTCTTGTTGATTATTTTAACAGTGAGTCTATTCACTAGACTGAGAAAAAGAAGACAAAGAGCTGATATAGGAAGTAAGGTAATAAATATAGCCATGCATTGAATGTGAGGCGCTTGTGAGACATACAACTGTAGAATTAAGTCAATACAGGAAAAAGTGGATTTGGAATTTAAGAGCAAGAGCTGAATCATAAATTTAAAATTTGGTTGTCATTGGGATGTCTTGGTCCGCTGATACATCTAAATTATAAAGCAAGGAAAACATTTTTTATGAATTTTATATACCAAACATGTAAATATAAAATATTGTATGACTGTAGGGGACATTGCTCAATGATTTCCCTCCCTCAAAGAAGTAAACCGACTCAAAAAGAAAAAGATAATATTCAATCTACACACTATGCCAAGAGTAAGAGATTGATCAGGGTGGAAAAGAATGGGAGAGAGAAGGTAGAGAACAACACTACATAAAGGACAGATGTTCGCAGTATATTAACTGAGCAAATTTTCTTGAAGGAGTGAGATTTTAAAATATGTATCTGGACCAGTGTGTTTAGGAGAAAAAGAAAGAAAGGCTTTGTTTGAATGATATGTCAGAATACGAAGACTCACTTTAGCTCCAAAATGCCAGCTTCCTGAGGAAAATGGGTCAGAAATGTAGCTTTAAAATTCAGCTTCAGCAGTAAAAAAATGATTTTAATAAAGCATAAAAATGCTGGCAGCTTACCCAGGACAACAATTTCTGTCACATCACCATGCACCAAAAGACTAAAGCATCATATAAAATATCTAGTCATGTGAATCTTTGCCTTGGCTTTAAGGTTAATGAAGTGGAAGCTTTTCTAAGCAAAATGGATAGTGACTTAGAATATTGATGTTGATTAGATTTGGCAATCTAATGAGTGAATACCAACGCATTCTTAGGAACCAATCTGGTACTTTCTTCGGCAGTAAAATTTTACCTTCTTACTTCTCAAATTTTTCAAATATAACTAGCAAGTCAGACATTTATTTGACTTGCTTTCTGTTTTTAAAGAAGCCCATTTTATATATGAGACTGTAAAATCAAACCATTCAAGTTTACGTTCCTTTTATTGAGAGTTTGAGTCAGTCAAGTCTGGCAGAAGCAGTTGTACTTAGACATCTTCCAATGCTTCTGAGACTGAAAATGACAGCTAAGAGTACCAGCTACCCTTGGGAAGTTATAATGTCCTTAAAAATGCAAATATTCAGTGCAGGTAACTATAATTCCAGAATAACTAAAATATCCCATTGCAGCAATTTTCAGAGTAAATCACCATGTGCAATTTGGGGCAAACAAAATATTTTAATTTTACGTTTAAGTAGAAAAGATGGCATTGAGAGTTTTTTCCTTCACCACATTTTACCTAGAGTTTACCAAAACAGTAAACCCCCCATTCCTCCTGTTCAAGGTTCAATCAAAAGGACCCTCAAAACAAATTCAAGTTTCTTTACAGTTTAGTTACTAGTGCATTAAAATTTAAATCTTGACCCTATATATTATAAATAGATGACCAAATAATGCATAATAGAAAAATCATAGTTACATAAACATGGTTTTGATCCTTTCAAAGGGAAGCCCTAGATATATGACCGTGACCCCAGCTGTGGCAGGATGAGACCTCATCTGCTTTACTAAAACACTGTGAACTAAGGAACTAGAGGACAGCCTTTATTTAGCTAATGTAACCTAGTTTTCACTAATGAGTTTTGACAAATGATCACCTCTAAGCTTGCTTTGTAGGATTGAATTTTTAAACCACTGTTATTTCACTCACACCCATCTCTACAGACTTCTAAAAGCAGAGTCTATAATGGGAAGTAAATTAGGACCTGAGGACATCTTCTGGTATTTTCAATGAATTATGAGACTTGAAACAAAATTCAAAGTTCATCTAGTTTAATGCCCTTGGACATTTCTCAATTAAGACTGTTAAGATCAAGAGAGGTCTATTTCTTGGCTTTTTACTCATGTAAGTGCAACTCAAACAAAGTATCACTTTGAATTTCT
>VMDR010026600.1:0-13941 GCA_007922815.1 Macrotus californicus
TTTGGATGTAGGTCCTTGGCTTTCATGACTTGGAATACTTCTTGCCAGCCCCTTCTTGCCTGTAAGGTTTCTTTTGAGAAATCAGCTGACAGTCTGATGGGCACTCCTTTGTAGGTTACTGTCTCCTTTTCTCTTGCTGCTTTTAAGATTCTCTCCTTATCTTTCATCTTGGGTAATGTAATTATGATGTGCCTTGGTGAGTGCTTCCTTGGGTCCATCTTCTTTGGGACTCTCTGAGCTTCCTGGACTTCCTGGAAGTCTATTTCCTTTGCCAGATTGGGGAAGTTCTCCATTATTTGTTCAAATAAGTTTTCAATATCTTTCTCTTCCTCTTCTCCTTCTGGCACCCCTATAATTTGGATGTTGCAATGTTTAAAGATGTCCTGGAGGTTCCTAAGCCTCTCCTCATATTTTTGAATTCTTGTTTCTTCATTGTGTTCTGGTTGAAAGTTTCTTTCTTCCTTCTGGTCCAAACCACTGATTTGAGTCCTGGTTTCCTTCCCATCACTGTGGGTTCCCTGTATATTTTTCTTTATTTCACTTTGCATAGCCTTCATTTTTCCTCTATTTTGTGACCATATTCAACCATTTCTGTGAATATCTTGATTACCAGTGTTTTTCTTTTTCCTTTTAAAAAAGATTTTATTTATTTATTTTTAGAGAGAGGGGAAGGACGGCAGAAAGAGAGAAACATCAATGTGTGGTTGCCTCTCCTGCACCTCTTATTGGGAAATTGGCCCTCAATCAAGGCATGTGCCCCAGCTGGGAATCAAACTGGTGACCCTTTGGTTTGCAGGCTGGCACTCAATCCACTGAGCCACACCAGCTGGGACTGATTACCAGTGTTTTGAACTCTGCATCTGATAGGTTGGCTATCTCTTCATCGCTTAGTTCTATATTTGGAGTTTTGATCTTTCTTTCATTTGGGCCATATTTCTTTGTCTTGCCACACCTGTTATATTGTAAGGGGTGCAACCTTAGGTATTCTCCAGGGCAGGGCAACCCATGTCGCTGCTTTGTGGTACTGCACATGAGGGAGGGGTCAGAGAGGGAACAATGCTGCTTGCTTGGCTCTTGCCCCATTTTCAGTCACTTCCCCCACTACCCACAAGCAAATTGGGCTCTTTTGATGCTGATTCCTTGGTCAGTGGGTTTATGTACATTCTAGAACCCTGTGGGTCTCTTCAGTGAACTCTCCTGTGAGTTTGGGAGTTTCTTCCACCAATGCAACCTCAACAGGTTTACAGCCAGAGGTTTTGAAGCTTTCTTTTCCTGCACTGGAACCCTGGGTTGCAGTCTGTCTTGTGCCCAAATGTGGGACCGCCCAGTGTGCCAGCAGCTGCCTTGCTGTGAGTCCTCTCTGCTCCGGCTGCCTGTTTCCACCCCTCCCACCAGCCTGGATGTATGTTTCTTCCTTAACTCCTTGGTTGTCAGACTTCCATACAGTTTAATTTTCTGGCAGTTCTGGTTGCTTTTTGTTTTTAAATTTGTTATTGTCCTTCTTTTGGTTGTGTGAAGAGGCAAAGTGTATCTACCTACACCTCTGTGTTGGCCAGAACTAAAAAATATAAATTTTAATGAAATGTTGCTTATGTACTTGTTTTTTTAAAAAATATGTTCTTATTTGGGCAAAGTAAAAAAAGATGTATATATCTATTTCCTTAATTCTTTTTTTTTTTTTAAATAAGTGTTTGAAGTCCAAAGTCTAAGAACCAGGAATAATTATAACAGTGTAAGTGATAAAAAGGGGTTCTATGGAAAGTAAATGCTCAGGGTGATTTGGTCATAGATTCCTAACTGGATAGGTCATCCAGTGGGTAGTCATGTCCCATGCCTCTAACTTCTTTAGTGAAATGTTTAAAGCCAGCTGTTTCCATTGTTCTTGTACATCTAGGTTAACACCCTTTTGAAATGCTAGAATAGCCCCAAAGGGTGTATTAACCCTCAAGGTAGTACATAATCTTATTAACTGTCCTGTAATCCAGTCCCTCCCCTGCTGCCTCCCTCCTCCATGTTTGTTCCCTCCTTAACTTCAAATGTATGAAAGAAACCGCAGAACTGTTCTCAGGGGCATTTGAGATCTTGCTCACTAGCATTTGTCATCACTTTGGCTCAAATGAACTCTTAAAAAAATTCTCTATAAGCTCAGATTTTTCTTAAGTCAACAATAGTGAACACTTAGGCAAGGCTTACTATGAGCCAGGCTCTGTTCTAAAACTTTTACAAACATTAATTCATATAATTCTTACAGCAACCCTATGAGGTGAGTACTGATTGATATTCATATATAGGGAAACCTAGTTTATAAATAAGGAAACAGAAACAGAAGAGTTAAACAACTCATCCAAGGTCACACAGCTAACAAATGATAAAACTAGGTCCTAATCCCAGGATTCTGGGTTTAATATCTTCCTTAATTATCTGAGAAGAGTCCTAGAAACTTTTATTGAGCTAGAAATATTACCCTGGTGTTTGAATATCTGGAAGGTATTTTGGCAATATCTTACCCTGCCCCCCCGCCAAGCATCAATAATATGTCTGTGCTTTGACATGGTATTTCTAGGGATTTATTCTAAGGAAACAATTAAAGAATTATATATGTATAAGTATATGCCAAAATACATGTATAAGGGTATCGACTGCAGCATTACTTACACTGGAGATAAATAGAGACTAACCCAATGTCCCCTAGAGGGGATTGTTTAAGTACTAGATAGGACAGCTGTGCAATGGAGAGCTGATGAGAATGAAAAAGAAGCTACATGGCAGTCCTGACAAGCTCGGTGACCAGAAGTAACCACAAAGGATGGTCTGATCATAAATTCTTAACTGGCCAGGTCAAGGTAGGTAGTCACATGCCAGGCCTATAGCTTCCTTGGCAAAGGTCAGTCTTTACCTTAAGCAAGCCCTGTCCATTGTTCTTGTGAATTTAGGATAACATACCTTTGAAATGCCAGAGTAATCTTTCCCAGACAACCCTTGGATGAGCACACGCACCAAACTCCCCATTGTTGTCTTGTTGCCTGCGCACCATCTCTATTTGCTGTAGTTAAATGTTACCAACCTGATACCCACCATGTAAAAATATATGTCTCTCCATTTTCCTTTTTATCCAATCTGAGGGAATTCCCCACTTTGCTTTCTCCCACCTCCTAATCTACCACAACAAATTTTTTGTACCTTTTTTATGTTTTCTCCTTTGATTCTAAATGTATAAAATGAACTGCAAAACTACCATTCTCTGGACCATTTTCTCAATCTGTTGACATCTCGTTTCAGGGCATGTCCTCAAAAATTTGGCTCAAATAAATTCTTATATGATTTTTTTATAGTCTGGATGTTCTTTGTCAACACACATAAATAATTTTTAATTGATTTAGGTTTTAAAACTCTGTTTCTCAAAACCCTGGGTTTCATCTGACATGCATTAGGGCTTCCCAAATTTTTTATCTGAATTTCATAGATTGATATACTGTTGATATACTGTTTTGTCCCTGTGGACAAAAAAGAGGAGTTGTAATAAATTGTAAATTTCTTTTTTTTTTAAGTATTTATTTATTTTTAAAGAGAAAAAGGGAGGGAGAGAGGGAAACACCAATCAGTTGCCTCTCACACGGCCCTGACCAGGGACCTGGACCACAACCCAGGCATGTGCCCTGACCAGGAATCAAACCAGTGACCCTTCGGTTAGTGGGACATAAATTATAAATTTCTAACTGAACAGGTTATGACCTGTCCATAGCGGGTAGTAACACATCAGTCATATGACTTTTTAGTAAAATGTTTGTCTTTGCCTTAAGCAAGTCCTGTCAGTTATTTCTGTGCACCTAGGGTAGCATATGTGAAATGCCTCTCTCCAGATCCCTCCTTACAATGCACGACCCACCCTTTTAGTCCCCTCCTTCTAAGACATAACCACCCTGGAGAGAGCACATAATTTCGACTATCCTGTGATACGATCCCTGCATTGCTGTCTTCCACCTTCATGTAATCTTCCTGATGTGCCCTTCTCAATTTCAAATTCACAAGATAAAATTGCAGAGCTGTTATTCTCCAGAGAACATTTGAAATCTTGCTCCCTGGCCTATGTTCTCAGTTTGATTCAAAAAAAAAAAAAAAATGCTGAAGAAAAATCTCTACAGATGTGATGTTTCTTAGGAAAACAACCCTGATTGAACCCTTTTGTGTGTGTAAAACATGTTCTCATAGATTAAGATGAGTAAGTGTTCTACATTTGAATAGTAGCTCATCCCTATGGGTAAACAGATGCCTTTTTATTTGTTTTTTGAAACAAGGATGCTTCGTAGACTGACCCTGTTTTCAACACCAACTCTCTGGTTATGGTGTGGTAATGAGAGTTCCTGTTTGGGTTTCCTGGCTGGCCAGCCTTGCCATTTTGTTTCCAGTATATTTCTTCTACTAAACACAGCCAGACTTTCCATGTTAAGCTAGCCTGTAATCTGCGGACTTCCTGAGAAGATTCCTCTCTGTCGTATTATATTCTGCTTCATGTATCAACAACCAGGAAAAAACTCCTTCCTTGAAATTACTAGTCTTCTTTAAAACGACTGGAAAAGTAAAGTGGGTTACTGACTAGTGTGGACAATACACATAATTTTTTTGCAATGAAAAACTCTTGAAAATGTAACTGCATCTGGTGTAAAGGATGTTAAAGAACAGAATTTCACTGAGTGAATTTGATGATCTAATTGGCTTTATTAAATGATTCAAGAATCAGGCAGCATCCCATCCAGCAACTAGAAGGGCAATCTGATGAGCTGCATAAAAATGAATGGATTATTCTAGGCTAGGGTAGGACTCCTTCCCTTGGGGGAAGACAGAGTGTTCTTATCAGGAAGATTCCCTCATTAGTGTTGACCAGGAAATTTCAGACTGATTGGTTTAAAATTTCACTCCAGAGAGAGGCTGCAACTGCAATTATGTTAGTTATTAAGTTTGGATTTGGTGATGTGGATTTGCAAAAGTGACTCCATTTTGACCTATTTCGTTTTTGTTTTTTGTTTTTTAAAGGGAAGAGGCAGTTGCTCTAACAGATAATTGTGAATTTGTTTTGGCTGTTCACTAGCTGTGGGACATTGGCAAGTTATTTGATCTTTCTGAGCATTTGATTTCTTGTCTATAAAATGGAAATTATTATCTTTCAGGTTGTTTTGAGGATTACATGAGATACTGAAAGGTTGACATAAAAGGAGTATGACTAATTTAGGTAGGGCATCAGGAAAGTTTCCATCCATTTAATTTTTCTCTGTACCCATCACCACAAATGCTGGAGGTAATTTCAGACATTTCAGGTAACAGAGAGATAGAAATGTATTACACTCTTAACTTTAAAATATTCCCTATTTTTTTTACCCTCAGAAATTCTCTAGCTTACATTTATTAAGAATTTTACAACTTGCATTCAAGATAATATTATACTCATCCTTTGCTGTGTAAATCTTGCAAAGTTTCCTAGCCAAAAACAATAAATTTCACCCTGGCAAGATCAAAGACTATTCAAATAATGTGAGTGTAAAATATCACACAATTTTTCAACCTATGGTACAGTTCTACAAACATTCATTGCACTGCTTCTTGGCCTTTTGGATAAGATCCAGCGTAGTACAGAGACTCATTGCTGTGGGAGAAGCATCTCAGCTGTTTTCTGGTGGCGGCAATATTTTATGGAATTCTATTTGCATTGTCTTTTCCTTTCCCCTCCCCTCCCTCTCCCCTCCCTCTAATTTCTCCCTCCTCTCCCACTCATTTCCTCCTTCTCTCCCACCTCCCTCTCCCCCAGGTTTTCCTTGGCCCTCCCTGTCTGAGTTGGGTGCCCCTTCAATAGGCTTCCACAGTCTTTGAAATCCAAAGGCAATCTGAAGTGCAGTATTCTGTCATTCTATATGGGTCTCCCCCTACAGATTATGAATTTGCAGTGGGAAAAGACTTTGTTCCCGGCAAACACGCACCCCCTGCCTCCCAACACCCACAGCTGTGGCAATGCTATTGGCCCTGCGGTCCTGCACTAATTCCGTCATGCCTTTCTCCCCGTTCATGTCAACCCCATCATCTCCTGTCTTTGAACTCTGATCTCCATGTGGCCTTGTATACCCTTTTCCTGACCCCATGTCTCACCTTTCCCCAACTTCTGAAACTATTCCACAGTGACTTTGCCACATCCCCTTTTTACTTTACTTTTCTGCATGTTCTTTTCAACTTCTTGCTATAGTGAAGACCTGGTTCTCCTAAGGACACTAGTTCCTTTCTGGTGTCCATTTTCTCTCCTTCACTGTTCACACAGTGGGCCTACAAAGCAGAGTGGGTACTGTAGACTAAGTGCATGTGTACCCCAAATTCCTATGTTGGAACCTAACCCCCAATATGATGGCATTAGAAGATGGGGTCTTTTGGAGGTGATTAAGATATGAGGGTGGGGCCCTTAGGAGTAAAATTAGTACCCTTATAAAAGAGATCTCAGACAGAGCCCTTACCCCTTCTGCCTGGTGAGGACACAGGAGAAAATGGTCACCTGTGAATGAGGAATCTAGCTTTCACGAGACACTGAATCTGCTGGCACTTTGATCTTGGACTTTTAACCTCCAGAACTGTGGGAAATAAGTTTTTGTTGTTTATAAGCCACCCAGTCTATGGTTATTTTTGCTATAGGAGCCTGAACAGACGAACACAGGGATATCCTCATTACTGTTTCCAGACCATTTTTCTTTCCCTCATCATCTCTCCTCACCAACTCTTGACAGACTATGCCCTACTGTGTCTTCTACTGCCTCTTTTTTCTAACACACATCCTCCTTCCTTAAGATTTTAGCTTCAGATACCTCTCTCCCTCACGACTTCTGGCATATTTGTTGATGATTGTTTTATCCTCGTAGTTATTTTTTCAATATCTGGTCTTGGTTTTCTTTGAATTTCCCTTCTCCGAGGACCTTTCCCTGACTCTGTCTCATACCACCCACTCCCATGGTCAGTCCTTAAATTTGGTCATTCCTAATCACTGTGACTTGTCCCTAATCTCAGTGTCAAGGGCTAGCTGTTCTTGTTAGTATTATTATTTTTACGGAATTAGATTACACAGACAAATGAGTTACATTCTTTTAGCCCCTTTAGATCTCTTCAGGGGTCCCGTGTGGGTGAATTTAGTCATAGGGTACTTGGGAAGAAAAGCAACAGGAGCTGAACAACGAAGGAATTAAAGGCTTTCAATTAAACCAGGAAGGAAGATACAAAGCTTGCGGGACAGGGGAGGGTAGAATAACACTCTTTTCTAGAGGAAAAGGATGGCCATCTACACAGTAGAAGGTGGGACATTGCTAAAGAACAGTAGATAGATTATATACTAGAGGCATACAGGGCCAGCAAGAGTGGAATACATTAAAGACAGCCCCGGGAGTCCAGGAAGAAGAAAATGTTCCAGAGCACACAGTAGAGGCTGCATAAATATTTGTTGAATAAATGATATGCCTACAGCCTTAGGGTTTTATTGTTTTCTCAACCCATTTGGGACTGAGAATTGCAAGGGTGTCACATTTTAGGTGGCTATGGGGGTGGGGAAAGGCAAGGCTTCTAATGGCACATTTTTTTGTGCAAATTAGAAGTTGCTCCAAGACTGGGCCCATGGATTAGAAAAGGGCTTCCACTTTTTCAGGCTCTAAGCAGCTTTGTGTCAACACTGTGTGGTCTGGATTTGATCACCTCCATCTTTGGGCCTAGGTTGGAGGCTGGTGGGTAAGATAATAATGAGTTAAGGGTCTAAAGTTTATTCTTGACCCCCGCCTCTCCAGGAGTCATCATACTGCTTGGACCTGGGCTACTGCAATCTTGAAAGCCCCAGATACTTTCAGTTTCTCTGCTGTGACCTTCTTTTGCTGTAACAGTTATGGCCAAGGTCTAGTTTGAACTGAAAAGTTGGAAAAAAAAAAACAAAAGGAAAAAAGAAAACAAAATTGGTTTACAATGAGACCTCTTTACTTTCTGTGTAAGATATCACCATAGACACCTCATTTTTAATCCTTACAACAATCTTCCCAGACAAATATAAATTACCATATTCTTACTGAGGTCCAAAGAGAGCCTACAACTTATGCCAGGCATAGAGCAAGGAGTCCATTGTGCCACATGTTTGCTGTATTTTCTTCTAGTAAACTACACTCCTAGATGTAAACTCACTGAAGTTAGGCATTGCTTTATCTCTTTACCTTTGTATCTCTCCCATAGTTTAGCATCATCCCTAACACTAAGACAATGCTAATAAATAAAGGTCTGTGGGATGGCATTGAATGTGGATGAGAAAGGGCTGCTGACCATCAGCTTTCTCCCTCTCCCTGCCATCATTTTCATCCCGGGCATCCTTTATCAAAAGGCTGTCTTCATGATTTGCCCCTTCCACCTTTCCCTCCTAAAGAAATACCTCTCATTATAGGAATCTGCCTGGTCCAATGAGCTGTAGTCATTTCACCCCAAGGAAGATCTGGAAACACTCTTTTCCTAGTGGCTCCCGTAGTTACTGGGGGGCTAACCATTCCCTAATTATCTCTGCTTGCTCTTATTTGGCTCTTGTATCTAGCTAGAGGTGTGTCCAAGGATTCTTTAGAAAGGTAATTTTCAGTCTGTTTTCATCAAGTTAGTAAATGGCAAGGCTGGGATTGGAAGCCTTTTAGGTTTGGATTTGGATAGTGACTCTGTTGACAAGCTGGGACCGTTTCTTAGCCTCTATAATAAAAAAAAAAAAGATCTAATTTTTTATCACCTACAAGATTCTAAGAGCTTTTCTCCTCCATAAATTGGGGTAAATAATAGCACCTACTTGGTTCATAAGTGTTGTCTTGAAGATGACTTGCAAGCGTGTATGTAATGTCCTTTGGGTGACGGAGAGGTTATTGTAAGTGCTCAATAATGTCAGTGACCGTGATTGTCATCAGCAATCTTGTCTGCCAAGAAATATAATCATTCACAAAAATGCAGCGCTGCTCTTGCCGTTTTTACCTTAAATGGCACTGTTCTGAAGCATGTTTGTAACCATGTCACAAACACTCTTTTTAAAAAAAATTAAAATAACTTTTTGATTTTGATATAAATTAAATTGACTTCAGAGTTACAGAAAAGTTTCAAGATAGTACAGGGTGTTCCCCTGTATGCTTTAGTTGCATCTCGCATTAATTTAGTACATCCATCACCACGAAGAAGCCAACATTGGTACCTTTCTATTAACTGAACCCCAGACTTTTGTGATGTGTCACTCATCTCTTTTTTCTGTTTCAGGATCTGTTTCTGTTACAAGATACCACAGTGCATTTGCCAAACTCTCCCTTCTGCAGTGAGCAGTCACTTCTTGTATTCATTTTTTCCTCTCTGCCTGCTCATGGAAGTGCCATAGGGAAATATCTTATTGCTCTAACGCTGGCAATTTGCCACTTGCTGCCTTCACTTTTCTGACCAGCTGCTTTCTTGTACTGACAGGTCCACGGAACTGGTCCATAACAGTGTTCATAGCTGTGTAGCCTAACTTAAATCCTCTAGGAATCCTCAGTTTTCTCATCTGTACAATGGGGGTAATGATAATTCCTACAGGGCTTGGCCCATAGTGGTTCCTTCTCAAAAAAGGTTAATTATAGCTTTTGTTATATCATCGTGTTTTCTCCCCTTTGGAGCATAAACCACCCTAGCTCCTGACTCTGTCCATGCTTTTTCAGTCCTGTAATGTTATCTCAAATGAGACTCAGTTTATTAGATGAATTTGCTGACTCAGAGGCTGCTTACTTGCCAGAGAAGTTTAAATGCTTCTTTTTAAGTGCTTTGCTATTTTCTTTCCTTCATAGAAAAAATCTAGGAAGTACATAGTACAATGAGAGAGAATCTGAAATATCAGAGTCCAAAGTTCTCTTCCAAATCTTCTCCAGCCCTTTCTTTTGGTCCTTCTTATTCCTAGAACTCCCACCATATTGCCTACGTATAGAGGAAGGCCCACCCATCTGTCTGCTGTGAGCAGGGAAGAAACAAAACTGGCAGCTATGGTCTAGGGTAAGCAAGTTTTGAGTATTTGAATTATTTTCAGTTGCATGTGCTTGGGTCACATGACCTAATCAGGAAATTTCATGTAATCTGACATTTCCCCTCAAAGTTGCTTAGAAACCTAAGGAGAGCTCTGACTCTGAATGGCAGGACCGTAATACATTAGGCAGGACTGGGTCCAGCCATCTCCTTTAAGTAAATTAAAAGCATAACCCATATGGGACTTGTCTACAATAGCGACTCATGTTTTCCCTCTTCTGATTTTTTTAAAAGGTTTTATTTATTCATTTTTTAGAGAGAAGGGAAGGGAGGGAGAAAGAAACATCAATGTGTGGTTGCCTCTCATGTGTCCCCCACTGGGGACCTGGCCTGCAACCCAGGCATGTAACCTGACTGGGAATCGAACCGGTGACCCTTTGGTTCGCAGGCTGGCACTCAATCCACTGAGCTACACCAATCAGGGCCCTCTTCTCATTTTTATTCCTCTGGGCTCTTTACATTGGTTTAACTTAGCATAGGCTGTCCCAGCTGTCTTTACACCACCCCTCTTCTCTCTGTTCAGGCAGCCAACCCTCAGTCTCCGATAGTCCACCGACAGGTCCTCTTTAAGGCTGATACTTTCAACATTTTCATTTGAGAATTGTCTGATTGGAAGCTAAAGAATTTTAACTGGGTCTTTTTTAGCTGTGCCTTGGCTGTGCGTCCTCCACCATTTTGTCCTTTTCCATTTATCACCTTACTCTAGTCCCTCCTCTTCTCAGGCCTGCCTGACCTCTTTGATAAGTTTCCTCTCATCTGACCTATTGACATTGTGTTATATTTTCATTCTTTTCCCACCAGTCTTTAGAAACCACTGTTTTCTTCTTCTTTTTTTTTAATCCTCACTCGAGGATATGCTTATTGATTTGAGAGAGAGAGAAAGAGAGAGAGAGAAACACTGATGTGAGAGAGAAACACTGATTGGTTGCTTCCTGTACCCCTGACCAGGAATCAGACCGAAAGCTAGGTATGTGCCCAGACTGGGAATCGAACCGAACCACGACCTTTTGGTGCACAGGGCGATGCTCCGACCAACTGAGCCAGCCAGGCCTACAAACCATTTTCATCATGCCACTCTCTTGCTGAAAAACTGCACTGTTTATAGGATGAGCCAAGTGTTTCTACCTTAAATTCCTCCATCAAACTACAACCTGTCTTTAAACCTCGTCTACATCTTAACAGCTCTTACCTTCACTTCACAGAGTCTGTTCTCTTCATTTCCTTCAGTGCATAACTATTTTGTCCTGCCCCATTTCTTTTGGTATTTTAAAATTACAGCCTGCTTTATATCTTTGCTTTACTGTTTGATGTTTCTAATTCAAGCTCCTGGAAAGCAGTCTTTTTTTTGTAGTCCCCCACCCCATGCTTATCGCAATTCTAGACACCTGGAGGTGTTCATTAACTACGGAAGGAATGAGTCAGTGAACTGCTTTGTCATGGTTATGCTTCTAGTGTGGTGAGACAGACAGTTAAGACAGATCAGTAAAATACATAGTTGGTGAGATGGTGATAACCACTGGGAAAAGAATTAAGTAGAGAAAGGTGGGGTGTAAATGTAAATAAGATAGTCAGGAAAGACTTCCAGGGAAGTAACAGTTGGGCAAAGACGCCATAGTAGTGAATCTGAATTCTGTAAGACAGTTTTAATCTTAAAAAAATATATCCAAAATATCACTTCTGGCCCAGATGGAGACGTAGGTAGGCACACTGTGCCTTCTTGTACAGCCAGAAGAAGGACAATAACAAACTTAAAAACAAAAAACAACCAGAACTGCCAGAGAATCGAATTGTATGGAGGTCTGGCAATCAAGGAGTTAAAGAAGAAACAATCATCCAGACTGGTAGGAGGGGTGGAGATGGGCAGCTGGGTGGAGAGGACTCTTGGCAAGGCAGCGGCTGGAGGACTGGGGTGGGCAAAGCAGTGGCTGGCAGACCAGGTGAGGTGGTGGCTAGCAGACAGGGCAGTCCCACGTTTGTGTGCAGATAAGCTGGGAGGAATAACTGGGGAGCAAGATAGACCACATAATCTAGGGTCCCAGTGTGGGGAAATAAAGCCTCAAACCTCTGACTGAAAATACCTGTGGGGGTTGAGGTAGCAGTGGGAGAAACTTCCAGCCTCACAGGAGAGTTCATTGTAGAGACCCACAGGGTCCTAGAACATATACAAACCCACCCACGAGGGAATCAGCACCAGAAGGGCCCAATTTGCTTGTGGGTAGCAGGGGAAGTGACTGAAAACTGGCAGACAGCAGAGCAAGTGACATTGTTTCCTCTTGAACCCCTCCCCCACATACAGTGTCACAACACAGTGACATGGTTGCCCCGCCCTGGTGAACACCTTAGGCTCTGCACCCTTCTATGTAACAGGCATGACGAGACAAAAAAAAAAAAAAAAAATGGCCCAAATGAAAGAATAGATCAAAGCTCCAGGAAAAATACAACTAAGTGATGAAGACATAGTCACCACATTAGATACACAGTTCAAAATACTGGTTATCAGGATGCTCCAGGAACTCACTGATACTTCAACAGCATAAAAAAGACCCAGGCAGCAATGAAGGTTACATTATGTGAAATAAAGAAAAATCTACAGGGAACCAACAGTGACGGGAAGGAAACCAGGACTCAAATCAATGTTTTGGAGCAGAAGGAAGAAAGAAACATTCAACCAGAACACAATGAAGAAATAAGAATTCAAAAATAAGAGGAGAGGCTTGGGAACCTCCAGGATGTCTTTAAACGCTCCCACATCCGAATCATAGGAGTACCAAAGGGAGAAGAGGAAGAGCAAGAAATTGAAAACTTATTTGAAAAAATAATGAAGGAGATCTTTCCCAGTCTGGCAAAGGAAATAGACTTTCAGGAAATCCAGGAAGCTCAGAGAGACCCAAAGAAGTTGGACCCAAGGAGGAACTCAACAAGGCACATCATAATTACATTTCCCAAGATTAAAGATAAGGAGAGAATCTTAAAAGCAGCAAGAGAAAAGGAGACAGTTACCCACAAAGGGGTTCCCTTTAGACCATCAGTTGATTTCTCAAAAGAAACCTTGCAGACAAGAAGAGGCTGGCAAGAAGTATTCCAAGTCATGAAAGGCAAGGATGTAGGCATCCAAGATTACTCTATCCAGCAAAGCTATCATTTATAATAGAAGGGCAGATAAAATGCTTCCCAGATAAGGTCAAGTTAAAGGAGTTCATCGTCACCCAGCCCTAATTATATGAAATGTTAAAGGGATTTATCTAAGGAAAAGAAGATGAAAAATATGAACAATAAAATGACAACAAACTCACAACTATTAATAACCAAACCTAAAAAAACAAAAACAAACTAAGCAAGCAACTAGAACAGGAATGGAATCAGAGAAATGGAAAGCACAAGGAGAGTTATCAGTCAGGGAGGGAGAGGGGGACAGAGGGGGAAAAGGTACAGAGAATAAGAAGCATAAATGGTAGGTAGAAGATAGACAGGCGGAGGTTAAGAATAGTATAGGAAATGTAGAAGCCAAAGAACTTATATATATGACCCATGGACGTGAACTAAAGAGGGGGAATGTGGGTAGGAGAGGGTGTGCAGGGTGGAGGGAAACAAAGGGGGGAAAATGGGACAACTGTAATAGCATAATCAATAAAATATATTATAAGAATAAAGATTAATACAATGTTAAAAATAAAATAATAGAAGTAAAATAATAAGTATAAAATAATAATTATGTATTTTCTTCATTCTCATCTTTACCTTTTTTATGAGTGTTCTCTAGAATACATATATGGTATAAATACAGAAAATCAACAATTTATAAATACATGCATGCATAAAATTGTATCAAGTTACCAACTCACTCTTTAAGTATATGAGATAAAAATAGTGTAGATC
>VMDR010026601.1:0-13943 GCA_007922815.1 Macrotus californicus
ACGGCATACTATTCAGCTTCATTAATTTCACATCTAATCCACAATTTGTGGTAAAACAGATGGAATGAGTGGAAATTCTTCATAGTACAAATAGTTTTTTTGACTATTTCTCTTTTTTTCTTAATGAGTTATAGCTGACATAACATTCTGTCAGTTTCAGGTGTACAACATAATGATTCAGTATTTGTATACACTGTGAGATGATCATAATAATTCTAGTTACCATTCATCACTACATAATGCAAATTAATAGTCATTTTTGAGCTTAGGTTCTTTTCATATACCTTTAAATTCTATAGAAACACTTATTTCCAGTCAAGTAAGTGGCATCTTAACTGCAGATCATATACTGATGAATTTTTACTAATTAGCATCTATATTTCCTTGTCTATTTGTCTCCTTTCTGAAAATTGATGAAAGTGATATTGGTAAATAGAAAGACAAGAAGAGGATGCACTAACTTGGAAATACCTCATGGAAGTCCAGCCCAAATTATGATCCTGTACATTCATTAATTGAAGAGAACCGCGATGAAAGAATTTCGAGTATATAGAAAAATTTATGCTTTATTAGTACAGTGTTGCATCTAGAGAGACAAATAAGTAGGTTACACTTAGGCTTTCACTTAGAGGTACAATTACTCTACATACTTGAAAACATTGGCATGTCTATTTCAAAATAGCCAACACTTTAGGCTCTTAAAAATAAATTCAGAACGACCTTCTTATTCCTTTGTAATAGTTGGAAACTAGCACCTCCAAGATGCCCGTACACTTGCCTCTCTCTGCTCTTTTGGGTTTTGGACATTAAAAGCTGTAGGTTTAGGAGGGCGCAAGGTGACTGAGGTTAGAGGTGGATGTTAGGAGTCCTGCTGGTGACGTAGGCCGGAATCTGTGAGTGTAAGAGAAAGAACCCTTCAGCAAGGAGATATTTTTGTCCTTATTTATCCATTTGCATGTACTGAATTTTGGAATGGTTGCCTTTATCTATGTCTTACCTGAACTGTGGGGAGTGCAGGGGAGGGCCCACTCGCCCTGATAATACAAGTTTTTGTCAAGAAGGAACACCCCACACCCCTCTTACACACACATTGTACCTGTGGGTGTTGGTGGTGGGAACAAGTGGTCCTAGGGCTGTGGGCTGGTCTCCCCCATCTTTCCCAATCTTCTTAGTGCTAACCTTAAAACTACTAGGATTTATTTCATTAAAGAAAGTGAAATTTTCTTATTCTCAATCTAAATTAGAGCTTTTTTTAAAAACCCACACATTGGATGTTTTACTATTAGATTTTGGAACGGGTCTGCACACACCAGCACGAACACTTAAAAATTTCACTTTATTGCCCTGGCTGATGTCGCTTAGTGGATTGAGTGCTGGCCTGTGAACTGAAGGGTCGCTAGTTCAATTCCCAGTCAGGGCACATGCCTGGGTTGCGGGCCAGGTCCTCAGTAGGGAGCGTGTGAGAGGCAGCCACACATTGATGCTTCTCTCCCTCTCTTTCTCCCTCCCTTCCCCTCTCTCTAAAAATAAAATCCTTAAAAATATTTCTCTTTATTAACTAAAATGAAAGAAAATCCCAGAGCCTCAAATTGTTTCTGTAGTCTCCAGTCTCCACCTGCGTTCAGTTTGTCTGAGATCACGTGACGTACGTCCTGGCGTTCACCTCACACCTAGGCTTATGCCACACAGGTCCAGGATCCCGCTGGCTTAGTAGCCGCCACAGGTAGTGGTGGGTGGGTATGGCGGAGGCGCATTTTTAAAAGAGGATCGTGATATTTAAGTCTATTTTGAGTTTATAAGAGTGACCTGGATACTCAGAACAAGAAAAAGATACTTTGGTCATTTTTACTAGGCACTCTTATTTGGGAAGACGGGGACGGTATTTTTATCTCAATCTTTTGCCCATTTTAACTACTGAAACCTCTGGGAATGCAGCTAAGGATGAGGAGATAAATCCTATCGGGCTGACCTTGTGTCTGTGCCCTGGATCTCTGCTGGGACAGATTAAGTTTCATTATTCTCACTCAAATAACATAAACTGAGTCCTGGAAATCTCTTCCTTTCTTCCCAACCCTCACCAGAACGAGGGACTTTCTGTTAACCCAAACTCATTTCCTCTTTCTGCCTATGCGAACATCTTATGTAAACCTAAGTTGATGTATATTTCTCGTTCACAAGCCGCGTGTTATTTGACAGGTGTTCTAAATCTCCTTGCTTTGGCAATGTACCAAGATGACAGAGCAGTAATGATTTCGAAAGTGCCGTTCCCTCCTTGTTAAGAGACAAAAAGCAAAGTGTGAATTTATTAACCACTGTTCATCAGTGGCATAGAAATTGACATAAGGTTTAATTGTCTGGTGCTACAATCCGTCTGCATAGGTAATTTCCTGGATAACACTGTTCTCAAGGAGAGGGGCGAAATATCATAAACTTGACTTTTTTCTACCACGTCCTTTCTTCCCCCTCCCCTCACAAATTGCTGATGTAGATGGATTGAAGAGAAGGGATCACTAGAAAACCCAAATATTGACCTTTTCTCTGTTTTTCCTTTCTTCGTCTGCCCAGGTGATAGATTTATGGGTGACATGGTCGCACCTGGCAACCTTGCAGATTTCCCATCCCCCGAATGAATCAGCTGCCTCAGCGTTTGAATCTGATGGTGTAAGGTGCCGCCGCACTGTCTCCTCACTTTAGCCATTCTGGGCACATTCATCACTAATTGGAAGAACCTGCTTTTGGCAGCCTGCGCTATTTAGTGGCTTGAGCAGACTTTCTACGACAGTCCAGTCAGGTCCTTTTAAAGGCACCTCCATCTCACATTTGAAAACAAAACGAGCTAGTGGGGTTTATGATGGCTCAGGCCTGGTTAACTGGGGGAAGACTGGGAGCATTAGTGCCTTCTGTTTGTATTCCCATCCTTGCAGCAGGCAGCGCGAGCCTGTGTCACTTCGCCATGTCATAAATACTGTGTTAAATTACAGTGAGCTGAGTTTGGTAAGTCGTGGGAGTTTTGGGAGGCAGGGAGAATGGCTTTATGTATGTGTGTATGCGTGAAGAAGCTGTTTGATTTTAAGCCAGGGATTCCAGAGCCCTGTAGTCATCGTTTTCGACATCTTGTACCTACTTTGAAATTGAGTACCAGTGTTGTACAGCTGTCCTTGTTTCCTTTTATTATTATTAATTTTTGTGGTCGAATTGGCCTGTTTCCCTTTTAAACTCAAATGTATTCGAGTCTCAGAATTGAAAACTTTTCTTTGAAAATCAATTCCCTCCCTGTTTCAAAAAGCCAAATGAAATAAAATATAACTAAAATCAGACTCTACTTGCATTTTTAAAATAACACCAGAGCATGAGTGATATCTAGAGATGGTTTCTGCGCAGTGTTTGGAATTACTAATTCCTTGCAGGTTGGGGGTCAGTTTTCTATTGCCTATTTTTATGGGCTTTGTTGTTTTACAAATTTAACAAAAGATGTGTTGTTTTGAGGCTAGTGATGAGATTTTTTTTTGCCACGGGGCTGAGATTTGAGTGGGGATGGGAGTGGAGCAAAGATATTAGGTTTCTGTCATAATTTGGTGTGTCAGACATTTGGCTGTATTTATTTCAGGGGCTTTTCACCCCTGCTGACTTAACCACAGACTATATTTTCAGCGCTGTGCAGGAGGGTGGTGTGCCTTCCGCAGGCGGAGAGGAATGGGGGTGAGGAGGGGGCACTTGGGGAAACGAATAAGCTCACAGGCTATTAATAATGTGCATTGTTCTTAGGCCACATGTAACATTTCTGTGCTCTGGCCAGCAGGATAGGGCGTATGTGCTATTTAAATTGGACTTCATGGCACGATGCAACTGACAGCTGATAATTGAATCCCAGGAAAAAATCCGGGTACTTCTTCTTTGATGGTGTCTTGATGGGGCAGGGGGGGAGAAAAAAACTTGTTTTCAGAAGATTGGCTGAGAGCAGGTGAATATGTTTAATTCAATTACTGATCCTTGTCTCATAGCCAGAAATTCTTTAACTAATATTTTTTGAGTATGTGCCATGAAGGGAAATGGAGACAAATGACATTGCTTGTGCCCTGCAGGCTTGAGACGAAAGCCTTAGGTAATGAGACCAGTAAAACTAGGGCTACAGTTTCGGAGGCCAAACTCGTGATTACTTACGAGTAAACAAGAGAAAGGATCTTTAGTGGGCTCACAAAACACACAGAAAAGTGTGCATGTGTGCTGGAGAAAGCCTGGCCTGGAAACCAAGGGTGCCACGCTTAACCACTTGCTTATTTGTTTTGTGTGGCTTCGAGCAAGCACGTCAGTTTGAGCCTCCCTGTTTTCACTTGTCAGAGGTGCTATGATGGTGATTACGGCTGAGCTCCAGGTACGAAGCACCTTAACGTGGGAAAGCCTATGTACTACTGTTTCTCCTGACAACCCAGGGCAAGCGTTTGTATGAGGTGCTAAGCTCCTAAGTGTCAGGCATGGACGGTGTTGGTGTGTTGGGGGAAAGAGTGGTAAATTTAAGTATTCAAGGACCTTGTCCTAATGGAGTTTTCAGTCCGGTAGGTGAGAGCCGTTAAGCAAATAGTCAAATGAATGAATCATGGCATTCCAAAAGAAAATAAGTACTGAGAAAAGGAACGGGAATTTCTGAGCAAAGGCCCTGTGGAGAATCAAAGCACCTTGACTGAAGTATCAGAGGTTTCCTGAGCCAGTGACACTAGAGCTGAGATCTGAAAAGTGTGCACGAGACTTAATTAGCTAAAGGGCTGCAGGGCTAATAAGCATTTCAGGGTGAGGGAGGGCATGTGCAGAGGTCCTGTGGTAGGTAAAAGCGTTATGTGGTTGAGGAACTGACGGAAGCTGCTGTATGTAGCTGCACTGTAGAAAGGAAGGGAAGAGTGATGGGAGGTGACGCTGGAGAGTGGCCAGGACACACATGCAGGCCTTGTAGGCCATACTGAGCAGGGGTGGACATCAGCGGGTTCTATGCAGGGTGAAAGGGTTGGCTCCCATTTGCATTTTGAGAAGATCATTCTGGCTGAGTGAGTTGGCAGGTCAAAGTAGATACGGAGAAAGAATTAATAGACTTATTAAAGTATTTGAGGCAAGTGATGGCAAGTCAGAGGAGGGAGGGTATAGACATCAGAGAGATGTAAGTGAAAAACATCAGCAAAACCTCGTGGTAGGTTGGCTAGGGCTTAGAATAGGGAAACTATCAAGGAGACTCCTGCCTGACTGTGCAGGTAGACGGATGGCATGCCTTTCATTGAGGTGAAGAGCACCAGAAGATGACTGGGTTTGGGGTCAGGGGAGGGCAAGATCAGCAGTGTGATCTTGGACATGTTAATTTTGCGGTGGCAGGATACAAATTTGGGAGTCATTGGTATATTCCGGTAAATAAGCCATGGGCTTAGCTGAGATTACTCTGGGAGAGAGGACAGTGTGGGAAGAGAAGGCGCTGAAGGATCCCCAGCATGATGTCTTGCTTGGTGGAAGAGGGTGGACTTGGATTTGTCTATAGAAGAGCCGGAAGGAGAAAAGTAGGAACCTGTGGTCCGGTGGAAGAGTGTTTGGGGACAGGTGACTGTCAGGAAGACGCACTGATGAAAGTTTTGAAAATTTTCCATTGCATTTTGGGACGTGAAGGTGATTATTGATTTCAGCTAGTGCTCTTTGTGTGCAGTGATGGTGGTGAGGCAGAATTGCTGTAGGTAGGTATTGTAATTCTCCCCAGTTTATAGGTGAGGGATTTGACACATGGAGAATAGCTCATAAAACACTTCACCTAAGGTCGCAGACCTGGGTCGAGGCTAGGCCTGGGGTCCTCACTCTCCCTGCTTTCCCTGGTCTCCCTACCACCTCCAGCCCTCAGCTTCCCAGGTGAGCCCCAGGGCAACGCTGCCTGGCTCTGCTTCTCCCTGGGTTGGCAGCCCGCCTATTGGTTACTTAACCTCTCTCAGCTTCAGCTTCCTTATTTTTAATAATGGTAACTACCCAACAGGGTTATGTGTTGGGAGAATTAAAGAAGATAGTGGATGTTAATACGTTGATAAGTGTTAGCTATAAACGAAACACCTCATGCTGTGGTGTCTGCCCTCTCTTTAGAGTGTCTCATGTACATTTTTCTCTCACTTGAATGCTGAATAGTTTACTCTAATAAGGCTGATTTGTATGCTCTTTGCAACATTATTTTTTACTTTGTTTTTACTTTGCCATTTCTTCTGCTTTTGTCCACCTACACTAATTTCTTTTCATTTTTTTAATCTCCCTCAAAACTCAACTTTCCCCGACTGATTTCACCTGACCCTTCCCGGGTCTAACATAATGACCTCAGCTTATATTTACATTCATTTACTCTTGAGTTTGATAAGTTTGCTTATTCATTTTTACTAAACAGATTTAGCCCCTGTTGGTGTGGCTCAGTGGACTGAGTGCCAGCCTACAAACCAAAGGGTTGACGGTTCGATTCCCAGTTAGGGCACATGCCTGGGTTGCGGGCCAGGTCCCTGACTGGGGGCACACGGGAGGCAACCACGCAATGATGTTTTTCTCCCTCTCTTTCTCCATCCCTTCCCCTCTGCCTAAAAATAAATAAATAAATAAAATCTTTAAAAATAAATAAAAAAAATAAAAAACAGATTTGGGAGCCTGAAGTGTTTTTCCATGTTCTTCTGCAGCATCTGGTAGTGGGCACACAGTGGCAAACACCAAGTATTGTAATAATATTTAAGAAATAGTTGTCTTATCGCTTCTTACCCCAGTGCTAAGATCCAGTTATTAGTGAGTCTTGCCAACCTTACCTTCAAAATACTCAGATTCATCCACTTTTGTCCATTGCCACTGCCACCTCTTACTTAGTTCAGGCCACCATTGTGACTGGCCAGCGTCACCACAGCAGCCTCCCTTCTACTTTTGCTCCTTCTGATCCATTCTCTACCAAGCAGGTAATCTATATTTTTAAACACGTAATTGCATCATGTCATTTCTAGTGGCTTCTCCTCTCAGTTCACTTTGGCCTCCAAGGTCCTGCCTACTACCTACCGATGTGCTGCCTTTCACACCCCTGCTTTGGTCCAGCCCCGCTGGCAACCGTTTTCTTTTAGTTCCACACACAGGTGCGGTTCTGTCCTTCCACAGGGCCCTTGTGCACCTGGCCCCTCTGCCTGGAACGCTCTGCTCCGCCCCAGGCTTGGTGCAGGGTTGCGTTTTTCTCTCTTCAGGTCTCCGCTTATATGACAATTTGGCGAGGCCTTCCCTGACTCCTCTACATAAATGGATCCAGCCACTCCACCTCCACCTCTCATTTTTTAAATTTAAATTTTTCTCTATTATTTTTATAGAGTAAAATAAGATATTCATGTAGCCACCTCCCAGAACCTAATACATGTTAAGATTTTGTCATAACTGCTTAAGATTTTTTTGTTTTAAGTCAAAGAAAGCCTTACAGATAATGTCCTCTGTGTACCCTTCCCCAGTCTCTTCCTTCCCTGTCCAGAGGCAATTCCTGTTGAGAAGTTGATATGTATCTTTCCTTTTTGTATGCTTTTCTTTTTACCTATGAATATGCCCATTTAATTTATGTAAATCATACTTCATATTTGAGTTAACAACTTCTTTTTTCTCCCAACATTCTATGTCTGTAACTATAGCCATGTTGATATACATACATCTGATCATTCCATTTCAAGTACTCTGGAGTATTCCATCATATGAGTATTCTACGTTTTATTTCTCTATTTCTCTAGTGATGGTCGTTTAGGTAGTTGTTGGTTTTTCCCTATTACGAAAAGTAGACATTCCTGTTCTTGCTTCTTTGTACATGTACGTATGAGTTTCTCTGTCTTGATCTTGCTCAGCAGCCTGTGTTGTTCCCATCGTGTACTCGCTGGCTGACGTCTTTGTGTCTGTGTTCCCCATCCTTCTTAGACTGTGAGCTCCACGAGGGTACGGAGTTTATTTTACTCATCCTTGAACACACAGCACCTAGCGTGGACCTTCGCACATAGTGGGTACTTGGTTGACATTTGTTGCATTAATTCAGCCCCCTACTTTCCATCTGTTTTGTAAACTTCGTCCCTTTGATGTTTGAAATTCGATTTTCAGAGTTGTGAAGAAAGGCGAAGATTGATGAACTGAGTTGCCAAGTCCTGTGGGTACTGAGTGCAAGTGATTCAGTGAACCTGGCACAGAAAGGAGCTAAGGAGAAACAAAGCTTTAAATAAGTTGCTTTGGATTAAACCCTTTTTCTCAAAATTTGGAGGTGAGAGATGACGTGGAGACACATGGACTGGCTTTGGTTATTAAAGGAGCTGGTTGATCAGCTGTGGTCTCCTTCTACATCTAAAAGTAGCATTATTCATTTACCATTACAGAATTTTGCAGGGCTGAGAGGATTTTGTATTTATTCCCTAAAATCATTTTACTTGAAAACTAGAAAATAACTACTCTCCATCTGTCTGTTTTTGGAGACATAGGCCATAGATAAAGATACATGAGAGGAAATCGGACTGTTGATCTTTGAAGCATGATTAGTTAAATCAGTGACTTTTTAAAGATTCTCTTTTTCATTAGTGTTCACTAAATCAGTGTATGTGTTCTCTGCTTTGTTTGGTTTTTGAAACTGTTAAGTGTTTTCTTTACCACCCCAGACTTCAGATTAAACTATTTGATGCTTACATACTAAATTCACATGCAAGGGGGTACCCCCAAAAACCTGGAATATATTTATAAAAATTGTGTATTATTCTTACATGTTTAAACTTCAGTCACCTTCAAAGTACTCTCCATTTGATGCAGTGCACCCATCGAGACGTTTTTTTTCCATGGTTCAAAGCCGTTTTTGAACTTGTCGACTTTGATGCCTTCTAAGTACTTCTGCTGTTTTTTGTTTTACCTCTTCCACATTAGCAAAACATTTCCCTTTGAGGACTTTTTTCATCCGAGGAAACAGAAAAAGATCACCTGGGGCAAGATCAGGTAAATAGGGAGGGTGGGACACAGGGGTCATACTGTTTTTGGTCAAAAACTGCTGAACACTCAGTGCGGTATGGGTAGGTGAGCTTATAAATCACCCATCATGAAGCGGGCAAATGTGTTGAAAGGACATTAAAAAAAAAATTCACTGGAGCCGAACACCGCCTCTCACAACACCACCAGCTGGTACACTGACACTGGTACACTCACCTAGCAGGGGAAGCCTGTAGTACAAGGGGCGTGCCCTCTAGAAGATAATTCCAATTTTTGGGGGTCCTCTCTTGTATAGGGGTACAAGAGCAATTCATAGGAATAGACATTTATCTGCACTCCTATGCTATCCTTACAACAGATTGCTACTTTACCCACAGCTGTGCCCTTATTTGCAATTGAAGGCATCTCATTTTGTCCTCTAGGAGCTTGTGCAAACCATTTGCTGGTAAATTGAATGACTGTAAACTAGATTTGGAGATATTTATTAGAAGGGAAAAATACAGCTATAGTTAAGTCCTATGCTCATACCTCCTAATTTATTCTTTTTCAGTTTAACGTATATTGATTCTGTCCTCCCCCACTCAGTTCATTGTGGCACATGTGAGTAGCTCTTGCCTTAGGTTGGATGGCAGTTATTATGAACTTCCAAAGAGAATTAGGATCTGGTCTCACTTCCCCTCTGTGTGTCAGTAGTCAGTAATTAGATGCACAGTTCAGTTAAGGATAATAATGATTGCTAAGATATATTTAAGCATTTAATGCCGGCCAGACACTGTTCTAAGCACTTTATACTAACAGTAAAACCCTACTACAACATGTAAACTGAATTGTAAAAATGTTTTTCCAATTGCATAAAATGCAGGAGTCGTGTTACTGTGAGGTTTGTGAAAAATAGTGTTTTTCAATTTGTTTTCTAGCGATTTTGTGTGTGTGTGTGTGTATGTGGTGGCATGCAGGAGAAAATGTTTTCATTTATTAGATCTATAGAAATGTACTGAACTGAGAAAATCTAAATGGTCTTGAGCCTAGTTATTTCCTAACATCCTGCCTGCTCCTCATCCACCCCCTCGATAAAAGCTTTAGCCTGTTCTGTAAATGGAGGCTGGGTGGAGGATGGGAGCCAATCCTCAATTGAGTTAGATCTGAATTTTCCTGATTGTGAGGCAAGTTAGCGTGGGGTTTTATTCTATGATCTCTATTTTATAGACAAGAGAACTGAAGTCCGGATTGCCCAAGGGCCACTGAATCACAGAGCCTTAATTCTAATCCAGCGAGCCTGAGCATTGTTAACCACCCAGTGTACATTGTCTGTGTGTTTTTGAGAGTTTGTCTATGCAGCAGACATCATGAAATGCGAGAAAATAGTGTTATATATTCACAGTGCTTGGAGCCATTTTTGTTTGAAAGGATGTGTGCCAATTAGCATGTCTCATTCAGGATTGGGTAGTATCTGCTGCCACTTTATAGATTTCTGTAGAGTGTTCTCTCTTTACTTCTTCAGTCTTTCGACACCAGCCATAAGGGACTTTGAATGGTCATAATTAATGTTGGCCCTAAGAATGGAATTCTTAAGGAAGAGGATTAGGTGACGCAGTGAGGATGGAAAGACCGACTTGGGGAGGCATACATACTTCGTCCTGTGTTATGCGTTTTGGGGAACAAGGGGTGGTAGTGCTATCCACCACAGCGGAAACCAGGATGGTTCTGGAGCATGTCTCTGTGTAGCTTGTTTAGGGCACTCTCTACGCCTCTTGTAATGGTGCAGGTTGTCCTGTTTGCCGTAAGCAGAATAAACAAATAGCTCCAGAATACGTATTCAGTAATCTTTGCTTGCTGAGCAGAAGCTAGCGGTTGTTTAAAACAAATGAAGGGGATAAAAACTCCCCTAACTTTTATTTACCAATCAGATTGCAAAGGAAAAAAAAATAGCCTATTTTTAGGCTCCAATTATGCTAAGCTTTGAAGATAATGAAACAGTCTGCCACAAAAGAGTGTGGTGACGCAAGTGTGTGTGGTGAAATTCCAAGACATTCACTGACTTTTTAGGATTCTGCACAGTGAATATTAAGCTCCTAAAGTGTTTGTTGCCCGGAAACAGTGCTTTATTCTTTTATATGCAGTGTAATGAAGTGAACCTGTGTTGTAATTTGTTTCTTGCAAGGAAAAGGGAGAATTAGTACATATCATCTATTCCTGCATCCTGTCTTTGGCTTCTTGTGTGTCCCTTTTATTTGCGTGAAGCCACCGAGTCATGCTATTCCTAACACTGCATATTCCCTACTGTCAGTCACTCTAATTTTTCTTCATGTTGTACACAGGGAGGGTTTCCAGTTTCTGAATTAATTTTGCATTGTAGATTTGGCAGAATATGGAGGCTTTCAAAAAATTCGGCCCCCCTTTTTCATTCTTCGTAAGAATTAGCTTTTCTTCTCTTCTTCCTTAATCATGTCAGGTGACATCTTTCCTGGGAACTAATTAGTTTGGGAAAAGTGTGGCGGCACAGGGCTTCATTCGCTGGGTTGATGGACATTGGCTGGTGGTGCTCTCCAGCCTCACGTTGCCTTTTCCGTTTGTATGGTTTGGTAATGGGCTGTTGGGTTTTCTGCGGCCTGTGGTTGTCTTCCTGAAAATGAAGCCGGGGTGTTCGAGGTTCATGTGATGGCAAGTATAAAGCTTCCTTCCCAGGCACCATGTTTTCTTACTCTCTGATTCCGACTATAATTTGAGGCCTAAAGCATCTGCCTCTTGGAGTCCGGAGCTCTGACATCTTCCATTTAGCCTCAGAGTTTTCTTTTTCAAAGTGGTCTCTGGAAGCACTAAATACGGGAAGGCAGAAGGGAAGACCTGTCAAACCCAAGAAGCCCAAGTGGCAAGCTTTTGGCATTGGTGGCTTACAGAAGGATTTGACAAGTGGGGAGGGAATGGGTTGTGAAGGAGATAAGAAGAGATCCTCATTAGATTCAGGCTGAAGTGTATTGGCGTGCCCTGTCAAATAGCTAAAAACATGAAATAGCAATCAGGTGATTGATAAAGGCAGCCTGGTTGGATGAATTGGAAGCTAGGCAATGTCTTTGGCTAGATGCCTGCTATCCACATACAGTGCTTACTCTATTTCATTTAATGTCCCGCAGCCCTGCCGGTAGGGGATATTATCCCTTTTCACAAATGAGGAAAAAGCCTCGAAGGGATTAAGTAAGTTGCCAAGGTCTCTTTACTTGTAAGTGGCTAAAATGAGTATGATTTCTTACATCCATGCCTCTCTTCTGAAATACAGGAAACACAGATATGAACAGTATTTATCTTCTTATGCAGTAAGTAAAATATTGAGTGATCTACCTGCTGAAAAGGCAGTAACAGTTTTTTGTCACTATACTTCAATATAGAGCTCTTAAAATTGCAGACGGGCCAAATTCAGTTCCATTATCTGGCCTACTATGTGCCAGGTGCAGTACAAGTCCTGGGGATACCAGGAAGAGTAAGACCCTGGTCACTGTTCTTAATCCAGAGTTGAAAGTGAGGTGGAAGGAAAGAAGACATTGACCTGTAAATGAACTCTGTACCATATGAATAAGATACATTTAAAGAAAGGAGAAAAGGGGTATATCGCTTAGGGACTAGAGAATGATGTCAATGTCCCTAGAATAATTCCTACTGTTGTTTGCATTGATTCTTTGTTCATTGCCAGGATTTGCCAAGAGAGGTATGGGATGCTGGTTTTGCAGAAGTGAAGTCCGAGAGGAACCGTAGGATGTTGTAAACAACTTTGGGACCTTTTCTAGCTAGAGTTTTAAATTCATGAGGGTAACAAAGTTTTCTGTGTATGGTGAATGAAGAATCTGCCATTTCTACAGCCATTCTACCTTTTCTTAACTTCAGCTGCTTCTCCCCTCACCCTCTTGTCAGACCAGGGAGGGCAGTGGGGTTTCTAATTCCAGCTCAGCACATAACTGGCACTCATCGTTTTGCCATGGGGCAGTAGAACTGGAAATCTTCCTGTGATTAATCATATTGATATTTTTAACAACATTTTTATTTATTTATTTTAGAGAGGGGAAGGGAGGGAGAAAGAGAGGTAGAGAAACATCACTGTGTGGTTGCCTCTCAAGTGCCCTCTACCGGGGACCTGGCCCACAACCCAGGCATGTGCCCTGACTGGGAATCCAACCAGTGACCCTTTGATCTGCAGACCGGCGCTCAGTCCACTGAGCCACACCAGCCAGGGCCATATTGATATTTTGGGAAGGAGTTAGAAGAGGATTAGTTTTTGTTGGATAAAAAGTTGCCTCCTGACCCTTAAACACCAATTAACAAAAATTATAGAGAAAGCGTAAGTGTAAATCAAAGCCCAAGACAAAAGAAAAAATAATTCAGAAGTTAAGCATTCTTTTATAAATTACATCTCTCAGCCAGATGCATTACATCTCAGCCCAGAATGCTGAAGGTACTTATAATTCCTAGCACTGCGCCTTACCCTTGATATACGCCCGATGAAGAATAACAACACAGTTACGAATTTACTGTTGGTCATCTCTAAGGAATCCTGGATAATACGTGTTCTGGAGTCCGCCATACTTGGTTGGGGACCACCTCCCTATCCTGGGACAGATTGATTTTAAGGTCTTTTTGGTCACAATAAGATAAGATTGTAGGAGGATGGGGAGACTCAAAGATCCGTCAGAATGTTTTGCACGCTCCCAATTCTCTGGTAAACACAGTATAAGCTGTACTTGGACGTTGCCCTTGGCTTGACGGTGCGATTCTTTAGCACCTGATACAGTGAAAGGCGTCAAACCCTTTAGTGCTTTTTTCAGGGCAGAAATAGTAGGGGGATAAAGTCATAACTTTTATAATTTGGGATGTAAATTACATATAACCATGTCAGGATTTTCTTAAGGGTTTCAGTCTAGAAGGCCGAAGACAGCAGGGGTTGATTCTGCTTTCTAAAAGGTGAACTCCAGAAAATTATAGACTAGTGAGTTATA
>VMDR010026602.1:0-13953 GCA_007922815.1 Macrotus californicus
GCCCCGCGCGAGTCCTCTCCGCGCCCCCCTACCGGTCTGGATGAAAGTTTCTCCTTTAGTTCCTTGGTTGTCGGACTTCCATACAGTTCGATTTTCTGTCAGTTCTGGTTGCTTTTTGTTTTAAAATTTGTTGTTGTCCTTTTTTTGGTTGTACAAGGAGGCACACTGTGTCTACCTATGCCTCCATCTTGGCCGGTCTCTCCAGAATCAGGATGTATTCTCTTTATATCCAGCTTGTTTTGTTCAACATAATATCTAAGTTTCACCTAAGCTATTGCATGATTCAGTATCTATCTATTTTTTATTACTGTGTAGTATTCCTTTATATAAGTATTCCACAATTTATTCATCTATTTTATTATAGATGGACATCTGGGATAGCTCCAGTTTGGAGAAATTTTGACTGAAACTGCTATAAGCACTCCTCCACAGGTCTTTTAGTGGCATATACAATTGTTTCTCTTGAGTGTACACGGAAGAATGGAATTGCTGGGTCATAGAGTCAGTATATGTTAAATTTATTAGATACTAGGAAACAATTTTCCTAAGCAGTTAAACCAATTTTTATTTCCAACCAAAAGACCTAAGAGTTCCAATTGTCTCTCATCCTTACCCCTTCTGGGGGGTGGGGAGGAGGTATCGGCAGGGAACAGTCATGAGGAAACCTGCTGGGTGATGCAAATATTCTATTTATCAATTTAGTGAGTGGTGACTTAGGGGTGTGCTTATATTAAAAAGTCAACAAAGTCTAAAACTGTTCTAAAAAATGACATCTATAGCTAAAAGGGAAATGGAAATTATAACCACAATGAGATACCTCCTCACACCTGTTAGAATGGCTACTATCAACAAGACCAGAAACAACATAAGTGTTAAAGAGGATGTGGAGAAAAAGGAACCCTAACACACTGCTGGAGGGAATGTAAATTGGTACAGCTACTTTGGAAAACAGGGTAGAGGTCACTGAAAAAATTAAGAATACAGCTACCATATGACCAAGCTATTTCTCCTCGGCATCTACCTGGAAATTTTGAAAACGTTTATTCATGAGGATATATGTACTGCTATTTCATCCCACACAGTAGCCAAAAGGTGGAAACAATCTAAGTGTCCTTTGTTGGATGATTGGATAAAGAAGATGTGGCACGTACATACAATGGAATACTACTCAGCCGTAAGGAAAGATGAAATACTGCCATTTACAACAACATGGATGGATCTTCAGAGTATCATGCGAAGTGAAATAAGTCAGATGGAAAGGGACAAGAACCATATGATTTCACTTCTATGTGGGATATAAAACAAAAAGCAACAAATAAACAAACAAACGAACTCATAAATACAGTAACACGAGGGTGGTTGCCAGAAGGGAACGGGGGCGGGGGGCGGGGTGAATGAAGAGGGTAAAGGGAGGAAAAATATGTGGTGACAGAGGGAGGCTAGACTTTAAGTGGTGAGCACACAACGCAACATGCAGACGCCATATTAGAAAGTTGTACACTTGAAACTTCTACAAGATTATTAACCAGTGTCACCCAATAAACTGATTAAAAATAAAGAATATAAATTTTAAAACTTTTAAATCATCTTTTAAAAAAACTCATCAAATATACATTTAAGATTTGAAAACCTTGAATGTAGGTTCTATCTCAATGAGAAGAGAGACCAAGAGGCTAAAACGACTTCACCAGATTTCTGAGTGAGTCTTGACTGGTTCCTGGTTCGAAGCGAAAACCAGTTATAAAAGGTAGTCTGAAGTCAGTTGGAGAAGTTTTCATATGGACTGAATGTTCAATGTTACTAGGGAATTGTTGTCAATGTTCTTAGGTGTAATGATGGTATTGTGATTATGTCAAAGAATGTCCTCATTAGGAAATGCATGCTGGACTACATGGGGGTAACATGCTATGATATCTGTAACTTACAGTCACGAAGTCCAGCAAAAATGTGTGCATGTGAATGTATACACATAGAGATAGAATGAAGGATAAAACAAATGTGGAAAAATGTTAACTGTTGTTGAATCTAGATAATGAATATGAAGATGTTTCCCATATTATTTTTTCAACTTTTCTGAATATTTAAAAATCTCTAGAGTAAAAAATTTGCGGAATGGGGCAAGTGACTGGCTTGAAATGACAGAGTAACTAAGAACAAGACCCTGGGAATAAATCTAAGAATCCTGACTCCTAACTCAGTGTCATCCTCTGAGTTGTTGCTTTATGCGCTACAATATGATTGTTAAATTTGCATATGCTTTTTAAAATTAATTTCCTTCTGCAAAGTACCCCCAATAGTCTAACCAGTCAGCACAAAGACACCCCCAGATTTCTTCATAAATGAATTGAACTTGCATTCTGCCGATAAACTTACACCTCCCTCTCTCTCCCCCTTCTTCTTCCCCTTTCCTTCCCTCTCCCCACCCCAACGCCCAGCCCACCCCTTTGCTATCTCCTCTCAATCCATCTCTCAGGTTACAGAGGCACTTTTCAGAATCTCTCCACAACCACTTTTCCCATGTCCACATTCCCTGCTTCTAATGCAAAAGCTAAGTTGAAAGCTGAGTGGCCCTGGCCGCCCACCAGGCCCCACAATCCCCCTCCCCAGCCCCAGGGCAGGAGGGAACAAGGTAAAAGCAGCGCTCCTGTTTGAGGCTCACTAGCCCAGCTGCAGTGCTCAGCGGAGCTTCTCAGGTGGCTGCACCGCTTTGAAGGTTTACTTTCAATTAAAAAAAAGAAAGAAAGAAGCCAAATCAGCAGCTGTCAGAGATGGGATGCAGGGAAGATTTATTCAGGGTGGTCAAAGGGGAGCCTGGCCAGCAATAAAGGCCTGAAGGTAGACAGGAAGGAAATTCAAGCTGGAAAGAGAAATTTCTCCTGGCAAGGTCAGGCCCGCACCCGGCTAGTCCTTCTGGGCAGGGCTGCCTGGAATCCTATTGCTAGGCTTGGTCCCAAGGGGAAAGAGGTCCTGTTTGCAGACACTCGGAGGGTGGTGTAGAGGAGGGGGGCTCCCCAGAGGGAGGAAACCGGTAGAGCCTTGAAAGCATAGCTTATTAATCAGACAAAACCAGGCCCACGGGATCAAAACATGACTAATTTTAAAATTGCTTCCTGATTCAAAAGCCGGTGTTGCTCACCTCAAATTGTGATGAGGGGTGAGGAGGCCGGGTCCCCAGGCAGTTCCACAGGCCCAGAGCTTCCCTTGAAGTAGGCCTATGTGCAGAGTCCGTACACGTGTGCAGAGAATCACCAGCCAGGGTCTGGGGTTTCATCACCTCTTATTTCCAGTCTGCTCTGCAGTGGCTTTAGACATTTGACATGCTGTTATGAAAACTCATGTGTGCTTTCCAGAAAGAATGAACCAAGTCCCCCGTTAACCCTGATCAGTGCCCAGGTACTTTCTGGAAGTAAACAGTTAAGCCACAGGCCTAAGTTTGAAGACATTCTCCTCAGCCTTCTCTTCCTGTGTTTTTACACCCCACCTCCATCCTGCCCAGTCTTGGGTGCGGTTGGAACACAAAACTAGAGTGGGTTCCATGCGCTCTCCCTCTCCTGCAGAGGTGGGAATTATCCAAATTATACCCATTCTCCCTGCATTGTGGGTAACAAAGGTCACTACTGAAGCTGCTCATTGCACTAGTGGATGTCGCCCTAATTTCCCAGACCTCATTAGCATGTGACTATTTTAAACACATGTATGGGTATATCAATAAACATAGATGTATGCATACACAAATATATCACAATTTTATCATAATACGGAGTGTAGTAAAAGTAGGTTTGCAGTTGTTTGCATGAAAAATAATATAATAATTGATAAATAATACTATAAGAATAAACTGTTTTGAGTACTCACAACTGTAAACCTACTTTTGTCCCAACCTGTATATACAAAGAAATTTAATAGTTTGTCTATTTTTTAAGTTTTGTATTGATATACTGTTACAGCTGTCCCATTTTTTTTCTCCCATTTATCCTCTTCCACACTGTAACTCCCTCCTTGTAACATTCCCCCCACCTTAGTTCATGTCCATGGGTCATACATATAAGTTCTTTGGCTTCTCCATTTCCTATACTATTCTTAACCTCCCCCTGTCTATTTTATACCTACCTGTTAGGCTTCTTATTCCTTGTACCTGTTGCCCCATTCTTCCCCCACCCCTCTCCACTGATAATCCTCCATGTGATGTCCATTTCTGTGATTCTGTTCCTGTTCTAGTTTGCTTAGTTTGTTTTTGTTTTTAGATTCAGTTGTTGATAGTTGTGAGTTTGTTGTCATTTTACTGTTCATAGTTTTGATCTTCTTTTTCTTAGATAAGTCCCTTTAACATTTCATATAATAAGGGCTTGGTGATGATGAACTCCTTGAACTTGACCTTATCTGAGAAGCACTTTATCTGCCCTTCCATTCTAAATGATAGCTTCGCTGTTTAGAGTAATCTTTGATGGAGGTCCTTGCCTTTCATGACTGTGAATACTTCTTTCCAGCCCCTTCTTGCCTGTAAGGTTTCTTTTGAGAAATCAGCTGAGAGTCTTATGGGAACTCCTTTGTAGGTAACTGTCTCCTTTTCTCTTGCTGCTTTTAAGATTCAGTCTTTATCTTTAATCTTGGGTAACTTAATTATGATGTGCCTTGGTGTGTGCTCCCTTGGGTTCAACTTCTTTGGAACTCTTTAAGCTTTGGACTTCCTGGAAGTCTATTTTCTTTGCCAGATTAGGGAAGTTCTCCATTATTTGTTCAAATAAGTTTTCAATTTCTTGCTCTTCCTCTTCTTCTGGCACCCCTACGATTCCAATGTTGGAACATTTAAAGTTGTCTCAGGGGTTCCTAACCCTCTCCTCACTTTTTTTGAATTCTTTTTCCTTCATTCTGTTCTGGTTGAATGTTTTGATTGAATGTTTATTTCTTCCTTTTGCTCCAAATCATTGATTTGAGTCCTGATTTCCTTTCCTTCATTGTTGATTCCCTGTACATTTTCCTTTATTTCACTTTACATAGACTTTACTTCTTCCTATATTTTGTGACCATACTCAACCATTTCTGTGAGCATCTTGATTACAGTGTTTTGAACTCTGCATCTGATAGGTTGGCTATCTCGTCATCACTTATTTCTATTTTTGGAGCTTTGATCTGTTCTTTCACTTGGGCCATATTTTTTTGTCTCAGAGCACCTGTTATGTTGGAAGGGACAGAGCCTTAGGTATTCACCAGAGTGGGACAACCCACATGTCTGTGTTGTGGCACTGTATGTGGGGGAGGAGTCAGAGAGGGAACAATGCCACCTACTCAGCTCTCTCCCAGATTTCAGTCACTTCCCCCGCTTCCCAAAAGCAAATCGGGCCTTTCTGGTGCTGATTCCCAGGTGGGTGGGTTTGTGTATGTTCTAGGACCTTATGGGTCTCTCCAAAGAGTTTCTCCCACTGCCGTAAACCCCCACAGATTTTTACTGCCAGAGGTTTTGAGGCTTTCTTTACCCAAGTTGGAACCATGGGTTCTGCGGTCTGCCTCGCTCCCCAGTTGTTCCTCCTGGTTTATGTGCAGTCAAATGTGGGACCTCCTGGTCCTCCAGCCACTGCCTTGCCATGAGTCTTCTCTGCCCTCACTGCCATCTCCACCCCTCTTACTGGTCTGGATAAATGTTTCTTCTTTAACTCCTTGGTTGTCAGACTTCAATACTGTTCAATTTTCTGGCAATTCTGTTTATTTTTTGTTTTTAAATTTGTTGTTGTTCTTCTTTTGGTTGTGCTAGAAGGCAAAGTATATCTACCTATGCCTCCATCTTGGCCCAGATTTAATATTTTTTAACAAACAATACTGTGATAGATTAAGCCCACATCTGTCTGATTTCCAGACATTGGCCTTCTTGTACCTGTCCTGTCACTGACATCCCCAAAGAGATGTCTTTGCCCAAGCCCACAAACCAGCCTGTCACCTACAGGCAACATGAGGCAGTCACCCTCTTTTCCACTTCTGGTTCACCTTTGTCCACGTCACCACACACAAAGCCCCTGGATGAGGAAGGCCCAGTGCTGCTCATGCCCATCAGGAGAATCCCATGGACTCCAAACTGTGTGCTGTCTCAGATGAGTCCTGAATGACAGACTGGTAGTCAGAGCAATGCTGTGTTCCTTGCAGTGGGAACAATGTTTTTGGAGAGGTTGGGCATTAACTAGAACTGAGCTGCAATACCAATTTTAGCCAGTTGGTGGAACCTTCTTAAATGGAGGAAATACTGGAAGATTCTGTTTTTATAAAGATAATTTGAAGTTAGAAGGTCATGAGTTTACATCTGCCTTTGTTACACTTTTGGCTACTTTGGGGTACAACTCTTACAATGAGAAATAGCTATTTTGGGGATCACCAATAAATGTAAAGAGTTGATGTAAGAATGGTTTAGGGAAGATGGGCATAGGTTTGTGCTTGTGTAACATAAAAAAAAAAGAATTTTTTTTGGAAGGGAAATTTTTAATAAGCTTTGGGGGTTCTGAGATGCAATGCTTTTTAAGTCAATAATGTATAATCTTTTTACAATGAAAAAATAAGCAAATGACGCTAATGAAATAGGTACAGAAAAACTATTATACTTTCCTTTTTGTCTTAAGAGACTGTAAGGGATTCCTTGAGGGTAGATTCCACATCTAGGAACATTTGTGTGTGTGTGTGTGTGTGGCTATGGGGTAGTGAATGTGTGTAGGGGGTGGACATGTGTGGGTTGGTGTGGGTGCAGAGATGTGTGTGTGTGTTTGTGGATGTGCAGTGGATTGTGGGAAGTTGTGTGTGAACAGGTGGATGTGCATGTGTGTGGGGGGCGGGGAGGTGAACCTGTGTGCCGTTATGTGAGCACCTACCTATATGTGGTTTTACCTTCTAGAAGGGGAAAAGAAGTCATTTTTTTATAGAATTGATGTAACCTAAACCAATTTTATGAGTTTAATTCAATATAAAATATTGACAAGTGAGAGGGTTGTTATCAGATTTCTTCAAATGTTTATACAAAACTCTACTACCAATTTATTCAATGGCAGCTCAAACAGAAATGAGATAAAAACTATGTGGAATCACTGCCATCTGGTGGAGAAAATAGAGACCACTGTCGCAGACAGAGAAAAAAGAGACCCTTAGATTTGGGTTTTGTGATGCGTATTTGTTTTGCCTAGATTTGATTTGATTTGGGGGTTGTTTAGTCCACTCACATTCACGTCCTTCTGACTCTCTAACTTCCTGTGTGGGAGAAGTGAGCAGTGCTCTCCTAAGTGCTGAGAGGCAGTGTGGGATGGGGCTTGAGCAGGTGGACTCTAGTTTTAGACTCCCTGAGTGCAAGTTCTAGCTTCATTTCCTGCTGATTGTACCACATGGGGCAAGTCATCTACTCTCTTATGTTCTTCAGTTTCCTCATCTATGAATAGGGATAATAACAATATCTATTTTACACAGGAGTTCTATGAATAATGTAAGTAATCCTGTCAGGCACAGAGGAAGCCCCAGACGTAAATTCCTGTGTTATCACTATCCAGGCAAATCTTCTTCAGCCTTCTCCAGTTATAGCCCTGTCTATACTAGTGTGTACAGCTCCACAACCTTGCCACAGAAGGATCACAGTGGCTGGAAAGACACAAGGCCAGACAGGGTAGTTCTGCAGCAGTACAGCTGGAGGGGCACTGCCCTCTCCTGCATCCCTACAGATATAACTATGAAAGAAACAATTCATTAAGTTATGTCACGTCACTGCAGCACACATTTGGGCGTGCGTCCCTGTTGATTCCAAGTCAGTTAATGGATAACTTCACACAGGCCAGGACCTAACATGTCCCCCAGAACCCACTGCACGGTATGAACCCTGTCAGGGCTGTGATCTCCAGTCGGCACACCTTTTCCTCAGCCCAGAGAACAGTGTGGAGGAGGATGGCCTTCAGACTCCAGGCCCTCCTTGGCTTCGCTCTCAGGAATGTCTGAAGAGTGGAGAGCACTGCGTAGAACATGGGGTCCAGCCCCATACCAGAGGGATGGCAGCCCCTTGGGAGCTATTCTTAGCTCAGTAATAATTAGGACCTTCAGCTCAGCCCCAGCCCCATGCAGCCAGAGGAACAAAACCTCAAATAAATACTGAGCTCAAAACAGTTGGATTCCAGAAATGGGAAGCCAGAAAAGGAAGAACACCGAAACAGTTGCCTAACCACCACCTGGGCCATGATCCAGATGCCCTAGATTGGGGCAAGGGCACAGGAAGGGTGGTGCAATAATTTAAAAACCATTTATCTTCTGGTTTCTAAGAAGGAACTGATAAGTATATGTCTATGGAATGATAAAGACTAACTGAAACTTTAAGCAATCATAAGTAGTCGGGAGGGTCTATGGGAAGAGCTAGGGTTTATGGGAGGATTACACGCTATACATATTTATGAGAACCCTATAGGAAGGCTCTGTGTTTACAATAAAACTCTAGTGTTCTAACTTCCCTCTCCCTTCTGCAAATACCCCTTCCTCTTGGCACTGTGGCCAGAGTGTGCACATGGCTTGCCACATCTGCCTGTACTGGATCGCAGCCCTTTCTTTTTCTCAAGTAGATCTTTTTTGGTGACAAAATACTTAATCAATATTATTTTTCAGTCTACAGGAGAGGGAAAAAAGTATATTTTTAACATTTTTGTCTTGACTGTTAGAAATTTTAGTTAAGGGTGAAAATCAGAAAAATATTCTACAGGTACCTAAATTTTTCTGAGAATTTCCATCTTTCCTTTTACCTGGCCCATCTGTTCTTGCATACGCTCTGCTATATCCGTTAGAGCCCTCAGTGTATTTATCTAAGTTGTTTTAAATTCCAGTTTCGATAATTCCAACACCTCTGCCAGGGCTGGTTGTGATGCTGACTCTGTCTCTTCAAATTGTGTTTTGTTTGTTTGCTTTCCCTTTTTGGTATGCCTTGTAATTTTTTCCTGATAGCCAGATATGATATGCTGTATAGAAGGAACTGCTGTAAATAAGTCTTCAGTGGGTGGGTGTTTCCGTTCCCCTGGTTAATCAGGATCTGATAAAACCCCAGGTCTGGTTAACTAACGTATCCAATATTTCTTGCAGATCTTACTGCAGAAATACTTATTACTCAAACTGGCTGGTTCTATTCAAGGTCCTCTCACCTCTCCTCTTGTCCCATAGTAGAAGTTTAAGCGCATAAAGAAATGTCTGCAGGCAAGGAGAAGAGCATCAAGTAAAGAGAGAGGGAGAAAGAGACTATTTAATACAAAGTGCATATCCAGTCCTTAGGATGCAGTATCTGAATTGAGACAGAAACTTGAAGAGACTGAAAGGTAGTTAAGGGAACGTGCACAGGGCTAAGAACAGCTTGCTGTAACCGGTGACGCCATTTCTCTTCCAGCCCCACGTGGCAACTTTCCACTCCTGGGTGCACCGCTCCTACGATTTCTGTCATGTAGTTTATAATAATTCAAAATCAGTTATCTTTGCCATGAAATCATTTTGTTCCTACAGAGTGGTAGCCATGACCTTTTACAAAGAGCTTGTCCTAATTCATGATAATGCTTATATCTTTTGCCTCAGCTCCCACAAAAGAATGAAAAATGTAAATATCTACATCACTTTTGTACTCAACTTTCAGATGTTATGTTTAATACACAGTAAGGTAGGTGCTTCACATGTCAGTTATTGATTGCCGAAGAACAAAACACTCCCCAAGTACAGTGTCTTATCATTGTGCAGGAGTCTCTGGGCCAGCTGAACAATCCTTCTGGTGAGGGCGATGCTAGGCTTCTCTCACCTGGCCTTTCCTAGCCTGTGTTTGCCATGCATCTTCAATCAGCTGCTGAGTCAGCTGGAGGTTGGCCACTCTAAGGTGGGCTCAGTCTCCACGACTTGATTCTTCTCCATGAGGTCTCTCATCCTCCAGGACACTAGCATGAATGTGTCCACCTAGCAGCTAAGCAAGGTTCTGAGAGATGAAACATGTGCACGATCCTCCTGAGGCCTAGGCTTACGCTGATAGGATGTTACCTTCACTGCCTATTGGTAGCAGTTTATTGGGCCAAGCAAGTCCCTCCTGATGAGAAGGATTGTAAAGGAACATTGCAAAGGGTGAGGTAGAAGACTGGCCATTTAGGTAGTCTTACACAGTGTATGTGGAAGACAATCAGAGGTTCATGATGACCCCAGTTTTTGAATACACCTTGAAGTAGACATTTACTGACTCTACCCCTTCTTCTGGTTACCATATCTTCTTTGATTTGAAGAAACCATTCCTCCCCCTTCTGGTCACATAGTTTGAACAGGGCTGACCCTGCCTCCCTGCCACAGACACCAGTTTGCAGTATATGTATCCACTCTCCCCTGTAGGGATCGATCCTGGGATATCCACAAGATACCCACTGGACACTCAATTTATCTTTTTTATATATTTTTTCTCACTGTTACTAGGAGAAGCTTTTTCTTCTATCTGATCAAGAAGGACAAGAGCACTCATTGTGGAGAAACCATGATATAAAGTAAAATTGTCACAGAGTTTGGTTGTAGTCACCCTTGGGTGCCTCCCACCGTAGTCTTTATGCATTTGGGGGATGGGAACCAACCTGCTTATATTTGCCCAGGTGGTTCAAATTGAGTTTCTGTCACTTGTAACCAAAGCATCCTAAACAAAAGAGCCCAAAACATAAAATTTACTCAGTTAAATAGTTTTATAAACTACTTTTTTTCTTACACATAGAAGAGGGGTTACAATTCAGATGCATTCAGATGCTGAATTGGCTGCCAGTTTAGATGTAAATGAAAGTGACAAAGTGAAGGAGAGTGGAGCTGAGAAGGACTGAAGAGCATCTGCCCTCTACAAGAGGCAGCCACTCTTCCGAGTCGGCAAATTATTTTCTCAAGGGAATGTGGTCCCACGGTTACTTGATCTTCCAGTTTCTCAAATAAGCCTCAAAAAAAATGTCAATCTAATGTTAAATTCCACAATGTTTAAATAATATCAACAAAATCAACTCATAGACCAGATACATCCAGGAACACCAGCTCAGAAGAGATTATAGTGAAAATACCACTTATAGAGCTGATCACTGATGAGTTCCATACTTCCTTGGATCTCATTCCTCCCTCACTTCCATCACCAACATAAAAATGTTCAACACTCCATAAGCATTGCAGTCCATGTGATAAGAATAGAGGTCAAGAATGAGATTGCTGTTGGGGGGGCTCCGCCTGCAGAGCGCCCCCCCCCACCCCCTGCGCCCCATCCACCACGGATGGGAATAAGTCTACCAAGACATGATTTGCTTGGGGAGGAAAGGTGGCCAATCTCTCAAAGGAAAAGGGCCAGGAGCCTTGTCCTCAGTGGGCTTTTATTGGGTTTAATTTGTATAGGGATACAGGGGGTATATGTAAAGCTCATCCATCATTGTCAGGCAGTAAGGATCAAACAATAGATGACATGCAAAGAACTGTGAGGGCTTATCTGAGTCAGGGTCAGATGGCCAAAGGGCCATAAAACTTTGGGGAAACAAACTCATTCTACCTGGGACCCTTATCATTTAAATTAAGGGTATAAACAAAGCAGATTCTCACAGGATTGTATGCATTCTTTCTTATGCCTGATCACCTCTGGTGGTGGGGGGGTGGGGGGGGTTACGGGACGACCTTTCCAGCAGAGGGCCGCACCTACCTCTGGCATTGTTTCAGGCTTAAGTCAGGCTGGGGAAGTAAGGCAGCCAAGAGATTAGGAGACCTCTCACAGACAGAATGACTCAGGCTATGTCAAAGCCAAGGGGCAAGGGTCCATCACCCCCTTTTTCTATAGCCCCCCAAGTCCTTCCCTGAGGGCCCCTTCGCAACCATGCCTGTCTTAAGTTGTCACTCTCTTGAAGAATCTTACCAGTCATCCGCCCAGGGCCAAGCAGGGTGGAGTAAAAGGGGGCAGAGGCAGTGCCCCCACCAGGAAGATAAGCTTTGTCTCCTTAATGGCTTATGGTCCCAAGGTCTGTTAACTCAGCCTCAGCCATGGGGGGTTACAGCTTCTGAAACCAGGCAGGGTGTTTCCCAACATTGCTGGGCTTAGCAGCCAAATCACTCAGCATACCAGTGTAAGGGTACATGATTTGAATTTGTGCCTTAAGAAAACTACAAATTACAATGTTATGGACCAGCAGGCTGCTTGTATACAGTTAAAACTGTGGATGTTAAGTCCCTAAAGACAAAGCTCTACTTTATTATGCTTAAATATAGGATAGGATTTGCCATTTACCTGTTGTCTATTACTTCAAGCCTACCTTTTTATGCATGACTCTAAGCTGAGGCTAGGAGTCATATATTTCTCAGACTCCCTTGACAACTGGCTTTCAATTAGGTTTCATTAACGGGAGGCACTGGCAAGAGCTTGGAAGGGAGGAGGTCCTGAGAAGAAAACTCACTTAGCACGTCTAGGTTGGCTAGGCATCCTTCCAGCATCATTTCCTAGTAATGCTCCTGCCTTGTTGCCCCTAGTAGCCACCAGGCCTGCCCAGCCCCACCTCCCATTGGTAGTCTGAGCACCAGCTGGTCTCACCCTTTTGATTGTCCAAACCCCAACTAGGGCATCACACATCAATCAGAGCTCCAAGCCTCAGTTCTCCAGGGACTGCTTCAAGATTCTAGATTCTCTTTTATTTTAGTCTATCCTACAGATAGTAGTTGCTTTCTTATGTTATTAAGTCTGGGTTAAGTCAACATCTACTTCTTGCTCTTTTAGCTTCCCAATATCCTGTATTATCCCAATCCCTGTATTAAATCCCTCCCATTTGAAATGATTAACATGGTTTTCTTGACTCAACCCTGATTGATGACAATTATTAGAACAAAAAGTTTACTTTGTATGATAGAATTTCTCTTTCTCTGAAATAATAATATGAAAAGAGTCGTTTCTTCAAATGGCAAGATCCTTGCTACAAGGAAGTATTGAATAGTTACCAAAAATCCACAAAAGTTACCTCTGTAAAATAGTTATGATTGTTCTGTCAGTGATACCTAAAGCCCTCAGGACTCATAAAAAGCCTAATCCTAAAGAGTCTGTCATAATTGGTATTTATATGCCTAAATCTGTTTTTATTCTTCTTGAATCCATTTCTGCACCTGCCAACTAAAGTCAACACTTCAGAACCAACATTCTAAGGAATTTCCTGCCAATTATACCAGGGAATTTGGGCTGGATTTTAAGTGAGTTAATAAATATTTTAAAAATACTTATTGAGCCCTGGCTGGTGTGGCTCAGTGGATTGAGTGCTGGCCTGTGAACCAAAAGGTTGCTGGTTCGATTCCCAGTCAGGACACATGTCTGAGTTGTGGGCAAGTTTTCCCAGTTGGGGGAGTGTGAGAGGCAACCAACTGATGGATCTCTCACACATGGATGTTTCTCTCCCTCTCTTTCTCCCTCCCTCCCCCTCTCTCTAAAAAGTAAGTAAAAAAACATATTTTAAAAATACTTATTGAAAATTAAATATTATGTATTATTTTAAATAATTTAAATTCAAGTATTTTTAATTTAAAATTGAATGAGTATTATAAACCAGCTCTACTTGGGGATGGGGATGGTAATTTCTTACACTAAAATAGCAGCCTTCGTTTTGTGAAAGGATTCACCGAAGATATCATGAAAAGTTTAGGTGGAAGTTTAGATATACAAACATATGTTCCTAAAATATGGGATTACATTTTCTTTCCTCTAGAAACACCTATCCCAAACTGATAATTATGGTTGTTTCTTGGTTATAGGAATTGTTTTATTATTGTCTTTGCTTTTTATGATATGTACATATTACTTTTGTTATAATGAAAACATTTCAAAGTTCTTCCAGTACAAATTTAAAATATTTGCATTTGAAAACTAGGATTTACATTTAATTTTTAAGGAAAATGCCTTTTCCACAGCTATCTACTGAGTACCTATGGTGTGCCTAGCATTGCATTAAGAGAACCCCAAAG
>VMDR010026603.1:0-13961 GCA_007922815.1 Macrotus californicus
AACAGCTGTGGAATTTTTACTTCAAAGATACCAGTAGATCCAAGTGTTTTTGTTTTTTTTAATGATGATGTTTGAAAGCATATTTAACTCACTTTTAATACATGCTTTTCAAACAGCTTTCCTAATAACATGAATGGAAATGTTTCATTGAATTCTTTTGTGAATTTTATTAGCATATTCCAATCATAAATGTCCCAGGACATATATATTTATAATTTACATAATTTGTGGAAGAAAAAGGATTTTTTTTCTTTTTAAAAAATTTTGGTCATTTTACTTTACCAATTCTTTGTTTAAAACAAGGCCAAAAGAGGTGTACGGCTTTCACAAGATCCTCAGATAATTCATATGCCCATTAAATATTTGAAGAACATTGGTACAACACAGAGTTGGCCATCAGTAAGGTGTGTAATTCTACTTGGTTTTAACTGATATCATAATGCAGAGATTCTCAACCTCAACACTTGATAATTTGAGTCAGATTCTTTTTTTTTTTTTTTTTTTTAAGATTCTAAGAGGGGAAGGGAGGGAAAGAGACATTAATCGGTTGGCTCCAGTATGCAACCCAGGCATGTGCCCAGGTCCTGGAATCGAACCTCTGAGCTTTCACTTTGTAGAATAACTCCTAACCAACTGAGCCACACTAGTCAGGGCTGAGCGAGATCATTCTTGGTTGTGGGGTTGTGCTGTGCGTTGCAGGATGTTTAGCAGCATCTCTGGCCTTTACCACTAGATGCCAGTAGCACACTCCCCCCAGTTGTGACAACGAAAATGTACCTCTGGACACTGCCAAATGTTGGGGTAGGAGGAAACAGTCCCCAGCTGAGAACCAGTGGTACAGTGGGATAGCATTTTTAGGAGAAATTAAGTAGTAAGTTAAAATCTGAAGGACTGGGAGTAGAGTGAATGCAAATACATTTTACCCCCTTAAACCCCCTTAAGAGCAAAATGAACAAATTCATTTAAGTAGGCTTGTGCAAATTTTCATGTAAATTTATAAAAACTGGATTTATACTTGTAGGGCAAGATAGACTAAAAGGGACATAAATCTGAATGGAGCAGCAAGTACAGGCATTCCTTGGAGACAGTGTGTGGTCCCAGACCACTGTAATAAAGCAGACATTGCAAAGTGAGTTACACTATTTTTTCTTACTTCCCAGTACATATAGTTACATTCACACTAGCCCTGGCTGGTGTGGCTCAGTGGATTGAGTGCCGGCTTGGGAACCAAAAAAGGTTGCTGGTTTGATTCCCAGTCAGGGCGCATGCCTGGGTTGCAGGCCAGGTCCAGGTCCCCAGTTGGGCACATGTGAGAGGCAACCAGTCAATGTATCTTGCACATTGATGTTTCTCTATCTTTCTCCCTCCCTTTCCCTCTCTCTAAAAAGCAAATTAAATAAAATCTAAAAAAAAACCCTTACTTAGTAAAGTTTAAAAAAATATTTTTAAAAATCAGTTATATTTACACTGCTGTAATTTATTTGATATACAGTAGCACTGTCTTAAAAACCTAGTGTATATACCTTAACTTAAAAACACTTTGTTGCTAAAAATGCTAACCACGGGTTTAGCAGACATAGAAAAGCTAAAAGAAGTCTCATACACTTAAAGAGTTACTGTGCCTTATTTGCTGTGTGTTATATATATGTTTCAAAGAACATACATGCTACAGTTCCTAAGAATAAGGTAGTTCTTCTATGATACCTTTATCCCACTTAATACTTCCCAAATTTAACCCAGCCCATATTCAGATTTTCCCATTTGTCCCCAAAATGTCTTGAAGCAAGAATGACTATTAAATCCATTGCAACTGATTTATACTCCTGGGTAAGGGAATTTATTTCATTTATATACTATGTTCAAGAGTAATTTATTAATGAAAATTACAGTGATAATATGAGAGGTTTTAGTTACAGTGTAATAAGCATGTTATTTGTTGGGTTCTAAAGTACTCCAAAGGTGTTTCGGTATGTTCCTGTTTGGGATTAGCAGTCTACTTTCTGGTTAAACATCACATGGGGATTACGTATTTGTCTTCATCTAGTTGTATATAATTATGACAGGGCTCCATTTTCTCCTAAGCTAAATGTGATCCTTCTGGCTCCATTCACTTGCTTTCTAGCAGCCTCCCCATGTTAGCCTTGCCACGTGGTCAGTCTTCCGTTTGGTAGGTTTTACAAATCCTAGAAGTTCTAGTTCAGAAACAGCTCTGATAAACCGAGCACTGAAGGGTAATAGTTAAGGAAACTGGCCATGTTGTAGTTTGACAAGAAGAGGTTAAAATCTCAACGTTAAAACATCAGTTGGTAAACTAAAATGTAGTTCAAATATGTACTCCTAAAATAAACTATAACCCTTACAGGAAAACAGGAAATATAATTAGAATCTCATCAGTAAGACATGAATGGAAAAGTGCTTGATGCTTACCTAATTCTAATTTTTCCCATAGTATGAAAATTGTGCCCCCTCCACTTTTAAAAATACACTAACAACTATAAAAATAGAGAATTCAATAATGACAGTTTTGGATATTCTTGGTGAATTTTGGAATATGACCTTGATATGTTTTAAACCAAATATTTTAGATGTCTCATTTTTTCTTAAATTCAGATTAAATATTTAGAAATGAGTCATCCTGGGACGGTATGGTCAATAATTAGGTCGGTTGCACCATGTCTCTATAAATCTCTAATGTGGATCTGGGAAAACTAAACATTCTATACACAGACTTGGACACTGTAGCATGGCTTTAAGAGGATACTGGATAATTTCGTTCCTTTCTTCTGAGGTTACAGAACTGGCACCCGTTTTTTCAGCAGCTGTCACAACTGTTGCAAAAGCCTTTTGAGAGACAAGACAGAAAATAAAAATCCCTACTGTTGCCAAACATCTTTAATTGTACTTGATGGCTCTGTATGAAGCCAGATCAAGCACTGCTGCTTCTGCTAACTGGCACGTTTTTAAAAATTACAACAAACTTCAGACTCTAAAAACCATACTGATGACGACTTTGAATCAAGTACACATTAAAAGATAATACAGCAGTTCCTGAATAATCTTATGTTTTATAAAAGTACAGAGAAAAGAAATAGTCGAAGTTGAAAAGCAAAGGATACCATATATCCTATATTACCCCCATTACTCCAGAAAAATGCCCATTTTTCTTGGAAAGCCAAACATAAATATTTTTAAATGGTGACAAGACATCTGTAAAAGGGAAGACATCAGAGAAGGGAAAGTTAAAGTCTTTAGTTAACTTAAAATAAGAATGACAATGTGTCATGTTCTTGCCAAGTATTCCTTGTACTTCCTGATTGCTACTGTGGTTATTTGAATATGATTTTTATGATTTTTTTTTCTTTTATGCAATAAGGGAAATGCTGGCTAATACACTTACTTTGCAGAGTAACAAAACTTACCTATATTGCTCAGCTTTTGCTTAACTGTTAACTATGGGGTTTGATCCCATATTGACCTGGCGTGAATGCACCACTGGCTTGGCTGAGGGTGTGTGAGATCAGAGAGCAGGGGATTGGGAGTGGGACTGTTGAGCAGTTAGCTGCTATTCTGGAGGAAATTTTTGGAGTATGAGGTGATTTATACTTTCCAAATAAGATAAGACATTAAAAAACATGAGTTTCAAAGTACCAAAAGTATAAAGACTCCCAGGAAGGTTGTCATGCACAGCATACAAACACACTGCTTGCTCTCTTTTCCCCCACCTACCTCTGACCAGTCCACCAGGTTGATCAGCCTGCTGCACTCCAGGTGCAGTTTATATGCTATGCAGATGTCGGGGGCAACATTTGGAATGCAGCCTTCTTCACTTTTCAGCGCTTCATTCTAAAAATGACAGTAAACTATGATGACTACCTTTTAGAAATGACTAGGAGCAAGACCAGACATTAATAAGCCTCCACACCTAAAATTAGTAAGCCAGTAATAAAGTGGACTCTGGTTTCCTTTACATAGTGAGTTGCATTTACTCTCCAACAGTTAGCGCGTGTTTAGGATGGGGTCTCGGTCGTAATCTAGTTCCCAGTCACTAGAATACTCCCAGGAATAGAAGACAAGCATATTTTTCATTTATTCATAAGTTTTTTCATTTTAATACATTGTTAATTTTTGAGACATAATGAATTTATGATTTCCATAAAAAGTATATGGAATTCTTTGTGGATTTCCAATAAATCACCACTTCCAACACTTGAAATTAAATTGAGTTCTCGGAATTACTGTAACACTATCAAGGCTGTAATCTCAAAAAAAGACTTGTCAACACTGCAGATCCTAATACCTACAAAAACCATCAGCACTTTTCAATTTATTTGCAATCCATTATCACACAGGAAAGGGAAGGCATTTTTTTACACATGATCCAAGGGTGGCAGCATTAGTTGACTATTGATTGTTAATTTTCACTGGCTTAGAAAATCCCCTCTAAAGTCAAAAGGATAAAAAAGTATCTGAAAGAGGAGCAATCCAGAGCTGCCAATTAACTCCCTGGTCACTAGAATTGTAAATTTACAATATTTTTGTGATACATAATACCTGGGGTCTGAAAATAAACTCAAGAGAAATGAATGTGCTTCTTACCTTGAGATAGTAATAAGGATTGTTGAGTGCAGTGTGAAGGGCAATTCGGGGAGCAGCATTCAGGTGCTCGTGAAGGGTGTGGGCATCAGTGAAGTACACCACCTCGTGCAAAGGCTGTGTCTCAGGAGGCAGAAGGTGTTCTCTGCAACAGCCAAAGTCAAGTATAAGCTTTTTAGATAAGCACGGGTTTAATTTTAATATAACATTTTTGTCAATCCTTGGTGGAAGACTAAGCAATTTACTTGAAGAGGAAAATCAACAACCAAAAACAAAAACGAAACACCCAAATAGCAAATCCAGGGCAGGTTCACTCAGAATTGTACGTTTTCCATGTATTTTTAGAAACTTCCAGAACTCTTTAGAGTGCAATAAACTATATTCATTCTGATTTAAGCCTCTAGAAACAAACGTACATAAAATTAACTACTGCTCAAAATTTTTTAAGTAGAATTTCTCAATGTATTAATGAACTTTTAAGTTGTTTAGAAAACTGAGATATTCACATTCCTTACCAGAGCAAACATTTAACTTTTGGCAATATTAAACAGGCCTCAGGTCTGTAATTAAAGAATTTAGGAAATTCTTTTTGGATTTCAGAAAATGTTTTAATTTATTTAATTGATACCTATAAAGTTTTTGGTTAGAATTACTTTTTACTGCAGAAGGCCGAAAGGCTAAATTTTTGTTTCAGAATACTGAAAAACAAGCAAATTGTTTATCATTAAAATTCCAGTTAACTTAGAATTCTTAATTATGAGCTAAATGACAAACCAATGGTAATGAAATCTGAATTTTAAAAATAAAGCATTAAAAATTTCACTTTGTATAATGAGCCCATCAGCTGGTCTCAACCATGACAGTCATGTAGGAAATTGGTCCACACTACCCAAAGACAGTGGTAAGGCACTCAGTCAGCTCGCATGCCTTCATAAAGTTTCCTGAGGCTTAGTCTATTCCTAGCCTTAAAGTGTGTGGCCACATGACAGATTTGTGTCAGGTCTTTTTTCCATTAGTGCAAGCAGAGCGAAGCTTTCACCTTAGCCCAGTCACCAGGAAAATGACCCTCTCCTGGCTTACTCCTTCCTGGAGAAGATGCCACTGCCTAGAAAATCCCACTAAACCTGCTCCATCCCTGTGGTCAGTGGAGGAAGAGAAAGTGAAGAGGGTATGAACGATGCACACTGCTCCTGGCCCCCTGCTCAGTCCACTTCTGAAGACTTCTGCAGTCGATCAGAATGAAACCCATTTACAAAGGGTATAATTTCCATCTTGGCCCTAAGGACCAGAATTCCATGTTTCAAGTACTGCTGACATCTTACTCGAGATTAAGTTACTTTAGCTGTAGCCTCAGGAATGGTTTCTGTGATGCCATGCCTCTCTGGAGGGCTAACTACCCATTTACCATTTCTGACCATAAATTCTTCCTGTATGAGCCTGAGGCTGTTTCTCCTTAATCGTTAAAGACCCTACCGAAGTCCCTGCTATGTGATAAGGACCAGAAGTCTAACAAGGCAACCAGATAGTCAATTTCAGAAAAAACTGTTTCACATTTATACTCCTCTCCCTTTATAACATTTTTGTTTTCAGTATAGAAATTCAGGTTATTCCCAAGGGAATAGGTAGGGTTTTTCTTGTTTTGGATATCCTCAAAGGATATCCATCAGAGGCAATATATTTGCCTGTATTTTGTTTCCACTGGGCCAAATTAGATGAATAACAGTAACAAAGTATCATATACTAGATGTTTTATCCGATTACAAACCTGGAGGATGGCACAGAAATCTATTTCTGCAACCTACTTGCTGTGAGACTAAGCAGTGAGGTCTGACACTAAGTACTGCATGCACGATGCTGCTCATTTTGAATGCTGCTCATTTTGGATTCCCATCAGAGAGGTGGTTTTAAGAAGTGGTAGAACCATTAAGTATCAACAAGGGCTACAACATTGAAGCTGGTAACTTAGAAAGCGGCAACTATCTCCACAGCACTGGCAAGAGCTGCTCATGGTATACCGGAAACCCTGCCTTCCAGAGTCTATTGCTTATGTTTACCTTTTTTTTTTTTAAAGCAGTATGTTTAATTGGGTGATTTCTACAAACTACATGACATTTCTAACTAGCACAATTCGGTGAAGTACAAAACATTACATTACAGGCTATGGAAAGAAGGCAGTACCAACAGTGGCACCTTCCAATCTTGGTTTGCCTGGCAGTAGAAGGTGGGAGAGCACTTCTTTTTAAACTGAGCCTCTCACTTCAATGTACAAGAATCACTGTGATTGATATTAAATTGCACTGAAAATGAAAATGGACTGAAACGCAAATAATACCCTATGCTGGAGTGGAAATGGGAGGAAAGAATGAGTCCTTCAAAGTAGGAGGGGAGACAGATGGGGGAAGGGTCCGTGGCTGTGACCCCAGGGGGTGCCTCAACATTGCACCATTTTTACTTTTGGTGGTTTCAGGAAGGTCCAATTTTCTTCTCTTTCTTCCCCTCTGTATTTGTTTGGAAGTTTCACCAGCTGTCCACAAGGCCCTCTCCACTGTTCTTCAATGCTTTTCTGCCACTCCCTCTCTCATTTGGCTTTTTGAAATCAGTCTCTTCTTCCTTTTGCGGCTTCTTTCATGCATCTCTTTGGCTTCTCTCTGTCCTTTTCATTTCCAGCTCAGCAAAGCGTTTCATGGCCTGTGTGTATACACTGCTTGTTTGAGCAGCTCTGGATCACCCTCCTCCACGTTTCTCTAGAACTTCAAGCGCAGTTCAAACATCTGTTATGTGACTGCTCCTTGGGGACAGTATGGAGAAACAGAGAGGGCCTTCGGAGGATTCAGCATACTGGGGCTGTGACTTTCCACAGTCCTAGCCTTCTCTCTGGGCTTTAGCTGCCACATGACTCCTCGGATCCCTTTTACTCTAATTTGCTACAAATCCTAATCTCTTCCCCCCTGCAATAGTCAATCTTGGTAAAGAAAGTCAATCCTAGTATGGCAAAATTTTGTGATTTAACAAAATATTTCAGTCATGCTCAGCTTTATTTCAGTAACTACTCAGAAGGTAAAAAGTCAGGTCATATTAGGTCAAAGATCACAAAAGGGAAATGTGTGTCTGGTTTCAGTGCCTACAATTTGGGATTGGTGAGAACTTGAAATGAACCTGACATTTGGCCTAGAAATTAGACTATATTACATTGCAAAATTATTTTTAGCAACTACAATAGTCACAACCTGGTAAAATGGAAGAGCCAGGAACTTGGGGCTAGAAACTACAACCACAGGAAAGCCATTAGGGCAAAATTAACTCTGTGAGTTCTATAAGGTCATTTCTGGCCAGTAGGTCAGTTCAGTGTTGCGTTGCATTGCATCACTTCTGTATGACACATTCTCCTTCGTCTGTCATACTTGGTTGATCATTTGGACCTCTTTCATGACATTAGTAATTTCTCTCCAATGACTAGGAACAATGACTCTGCCCCTATACTGTCCTGGAAAATTGAACTTTTCACTTCCAAGAAAGTCAAGTAATTTATCAGAAAACCACTCCCTGTCTTGTAACTGAGCTGCTATTTTTTTTAGTACATGATTCTATTCAGTGCCTAGCCTGCTACTGAGTTTGAATTGCCATTAAAAAAAATAAGCTGTGATAAATAACAATTTTTTTCCTACTTTTTAACTATGAAATCATTTTCTTTTCAACACTTCTCATATTTTCCTATACCAATGACCTGAGTTTAAAAAAAAAAAAAGAATCACCTTAAAACATGGGCAGGACTGGCAGACTTCTAAATTTACTGTGAGTACATTTCTCAACATGAATTTAGTGCTGATCATGACCTGCCCTGTTACCCTTTAGAATCATGTTCTTTACTCAAGATAAATAGGGCACTAGGGCTATCTTCTGGGCTTGGCCCTGGCCCAGCACACTCCTAGCAAAGATAATGGATAAAGAAGTGCCTTGCAAACTGTTTGTTACTAGAAAGGGGAGAAACACTGTTTCCACCACTGCCCCTCTTTGCTGGACCCTAATGAGCCAGATCACATTTAAAACTCTGTTCTTTTTAACTGGTAGTAAAAGAATGCACTAAATCGTTGTGATTACACATCTTCATAAGAATGGAAAGACAATCAAAATTACAATTCTTAGATGGAAGGAGGAACTTGAAAAGCATAAAGCCTAATCCAGGGAAAAGTGTCCTGGAATTGTTATGGACAGCTATCATACCAGTGTTATTTGGGGAAATAGCCTTACTTAGCTCTTAAGAGCAACAGACTTACCTCACCAGACCATCAATGAAGTTCACAACTTCTTCTCTCAGTAGTTCAAACTTGGTCTGCTTCTTACCTGTTCTTCTTAACTCCTTCATTTCCAGTAAGGACTGTGAATGGAAAGACCGTATCTTTTCTGGTGACTCTGAGAAAGAGAATCCCTCAGAGGGGAGCTCTGTGGCTCAGGCAGAGATAGGTGATGCTCTTTCCACAAGACAGAATGTGCAAGGAAGAACCAAATGAGAAAGATAAAAAAATGAGTTGTTTTTTATTTTGAAGGTCTGGGAAGAATCTGTTTTCCTAGGTGTTCTGTTTCAATATCAAGTGAATTTTCAGGGAAAGAGGAAAAGGGCAGTTAGTTATATGGCAGAGTGTTCACTACCCACAACTCATTACTTCATTTAAGTGGGAGACTTGCCAGAAGGGGAAGAAGGAAGAAAAACCTTGCCCTTTTGCCATGCTACCAGAATAGGGTCCATGTGTTTTGTTTTTCTTAGATTAAAATTTTATTCTGCATTTATCATAACTTGGCATCATGCTATACAAAGAAGGTTCTATACTTTGACAACCAAGATTCTAAAGTTAGAACTGTCTGAAAAAAATTATATTGGGTATACTGTGGCTCAGTTTCTCCTCTCTGCTGAATATGCATTAAAAAAATCAAGGAAAGTATCTAAAACTAATGAAGTAGGCTCAACACAAAAACAAATACATCAGATAAGTAATCTGATTCTTTTGTGCAACTATGTTCCCATTTTCCCTTACTGCTAGTTAGTTTTCTTTCTCTCTGTGAGGCTGCAGGAACAGTTTCCACCTACCTTCCCTAGCAAATTGAGGACTGTGTCCATGGAGATGAGGATGGCCGTGCGATAAACAGGATGTTTAATTTATAAGTGAGTTACAAAGCCTGCTTTGTTCCTGGTTGTGGTTTTAAAAGGAAAATAAAAACATCCAGGCAGTGTTAATCTAGAGTATACACCAAAAAAGGGAGTGTTACAGGATGTAGTTGGAAGGAAAAGAAAGTGCGACCTGACCTTCTGAAGATGATAGAGGTCCGTCTTCTGAAGCCCCTTTGACTGTGACCCAGAATTATCTTCTTCCTCTTTGGCTTCTGCTTTAAATAGAAAACCAATACACAGCAACTAGGGTTAATTCAATCAAGTCAAGAGAACCAACTAAGAGGACAAAAGCCACTTTCTCAGGCCCTCTTTCCCAGAGCTGGCTAGACCCCATAAAGCAGAGCTGACCTAATAGTTTTATGAGCCCTTATCCTCAGGACTAGAAAATTACTGGAAACGCCCTGAAGGTGCAGAGGCTCTGGAACCCACAAAATGACATACCAGGCCACAACCACCACAGGACCTGACCCTGCACCCAAAGATAACGGCGAAACAAGCTGCAGCCTAACTGAAACATCCTGCTCTACAACCACCCTATTACCGGATAAAAACTCCCATCACAGCCCCTCCCCTCGGTGCTGGTACACCGTGCTGGTGCACGTCTCCACACCCAGCCTTTTCCCTCCTCCGAAAAAGTAAAACTAAAAGCCTTTACTCTGGGCACTTTCTTCTCTTTGTGAGTCCTTTCCCAGCGCGTCTGCGACCACCCTCACACCAACATTTCTACTCCAAGAGAAATAAAGTTTCATCTTTTTTTTTTAATGTGACGGGATCAAGGGCCCATCAGATAAATGACTTGTTCTTGAAGCTGAAGGTCAAAAAATACGATGTTAGGCTGCAGAAGGGTCCTGAAAAAACCAGCTACTAGATTTTAAAAATGTGACCACAGTGAAAACAAAATACAAACACCCTCCTTCCCAAAACCAACAGCAAAAAGCACCAAATCTTTGTGCTGTTATACATAGCGTCTAAAAATAAATTCAAATTGTGTTCTTTTGATTATGCCAAGTTAATAACATAACCCTATACCCTGGTAAGTTTGGCCTTGATGTCCCAATGCACTTTTTTTGAAAAAATGTTGTTAAAAGAAGAACATAGAAGTTTTGAAATCTAAAACACAAAGTGTATCTTTGTCCTTTAGTAAAGGTAACAGTAAAGTACATATCTGATCAAAGGTGTGCTTCTGCAGAGAACGAGGTTCTCTAATAACCTCTGCTCGTGCAGGTCAGGTTCTGGAAACTTCACTCTCACAGGATGCAGCTGGAGAATCTACGCTGTTCTCACAGAACAGATTTCTTTTTAACTCTGGGTAATTCTTGGTTCAAGAAAGATATAATTTAAGGTTAAAATATCTAATAAATTCTTTATCCCATTTCATTAACATCTGTAGCAGAGACTTAAAAATAAATCTGACCTACTTAAACCTCCAAATGTAATTTTAAAACCAGACTCTAATAATATGTAATAAGTGTTAAGGAAGCAGAGATAGCATATAGTCAAATATTTCTGCTTGTCCAATGTAGGGGGTTTTAATTTTACTTTATTATTAATAATGTGTCACTTTTGGAAATGGAGAAATACAAACATTTCTTCAAAACACTGGTTTTGCTTCTATTTGTAAAATCCTTTCTTCTTTAGACTATCAATCACCTTCATCTCCAGCTTTCCCATTAAGTTACAGTCCTTCATTTAGTATTAGGACATACAGAATTTGTTCACTAGCTTATGTTACATGAATTCTAATTAAAATTATAATATCTGCAGTCTCATTTTATAAAAATCTGAGCCCAATTTTATCTAAGATTGAAATCTACCTAATTTAAATTCTCCTAAGTCTTTTTTTTACCCTATTTATGTTCTTGAAGTTGGACCCTCAATGTCCCAGTGACCACAATTAGGGAGGATTTAAATTGTGAATCTGGGAGAAAAAAAACAATGAGCTGGTGATTGAGAGAGGTGGGCAGGCTCTGGTCTGAGTGCTAGCTAGCTGTGGGGTCTGGAGCAAGTTATTTTCTCTTCCTGGGCTTTCGATTATGTACGTAGCTGAAAAATGATCTCTATGATTACCAATTTACAGCCTTTTAAAACTGGTTAGGCTCACGTGGTAGTACAAAAGAGAAATGCCTACACACAACTTGGAGGGGACCAATCTCCTTAGTCCTTGGAGCACTTCCTCATTCTGCCTCTCTGCCTCTTTATGCCACTTCAAACCTTCTCTTTTACCTTCCATTAACTGAGCACCCATCAGGTACCTAACGCCACAGCTAGGGAGGGGAGGGAGGGACTTCAGCAGAAAGTGGCTTCCTAAATCCAATGGCTTTTCGAGGCAAAAGAACTCTCGCCAAACATAAGACTGATATGGGCATTCCAAGTAAAGCATTTTCACTATGCCATGTCCAATAAGCACACAGACATGCGTGCACTGTACACCAAGCTGCCTCTTTTCCCCAAACTCCATTAAATTTTTTCCTGAACAGGGGAAAGTAAAAAGTGCACACTTGTTTTACCAAAGGAATACCATACTCTGGTGCTAAAAACATGGGGGTCATGAAAATAAAGGGAATCCGCAGCCCTTCAACAGAGAGAAATGCCAGGCTGCCTTGACTCATTTACACTGAAGACTCAGGCAGTTGTAAATCCGACTAAAGCAAGCCTCCTGCATATTTTAGTAATCAGCATACCAATGGGCCTCAGGGCTGTGAAAGCAGTTCAGGGTTATTGTTTTTCAGGCTTACAAATGATTTGTGCAGTGTTTTTGAAATCTATAAAGAATTTGATGAAATGCTTAAGAAAAAAATCTAAAAGGCGTCCTCAATTATGATGCCCTCTACTCTTGTCAATCTTGATATATTTTTTTGTTCCCTTCACCCCCCTTTTTAATTTTTTATTTTTTTTCCAACCCGCTTTTGAAAGGTAAGTCCTTCAAACTGTCATCTGGAGAAAGAATGTGTTTGTTTGTTTTTTAATGCCCATTTGATGCTTTTTATTGTTTACCCAAAGCTGGAAAAGAACCATTTGGCCTGTTTGTGACTGTCAAAGTGTGATATTCTGAGGCTTGGTATACTGACTGATCATGAACTACTCTACCCCTTCATCTCTCAACATCAGAATGTGGGCTTTCCATGTCATTTCAGTTACATGACGACGGTCACAGCTAGTAACATTTGCAAGACATTATCTCCTCACCATCAAGGCTCTGAAACTGGGCCAGGAGCTCTTCGATCCTCTTTGCTGAGCTGCCAAGATGCTCTTCAGAAGAGGACTTTAAAACGCTTAAACATTTCTGAAGAATGGTCATCAGTTCATCCTTCGCCAACATTCTAAAACAGAATTGGTGACAGAAGATACAATGTAACTGGAAAATTAACGAAGTTACAAACATTGTCTTATCTACATATTAATGATTTTGGTCAGAAGCTGGTATAAATTCATTAGTAGCTACCAACTTTTGCTGGAGAGATTTTCCTCAATATATGTGACATTCAGAAGTATTCAGTAGAGTTCTCATGAAAAAGCTCAGCTTAGAAAATTTACAAGTATCTGGGTTCATAGTCTGGCTCTGGCTTACTATGTTTGTAACAGAACAAATTACTAAACACCTCTGATCCTTAGTTTCCTTGTCTGTACAATGGACACCGGAACTCACCTATTGCACAAGTGAGAATGGAGGCTTCAAAACTAAGTGAGAAGACAGTCTGAAGATTCTAACACACTGTTCACCACACAGAAGGCACGTAAGGTTTCCTTCCTTTCAGATGTAAATATGAGACAAGAAATGTCTGCTGAAGATTTAACACTTATGCTAAATGGAAGCTGCTTGGAAGAACCAAAAAAGTATCACAATCATTTCTATAATACCATTTTAGCTATGCTTTACATCTTCTATGGGTTTCATAACCATCAATCAGAATAAGGAAGGTAATTCTGCTTGTTTTATAACAAGCAGAAGAGTTGTGGAACTCACTTAAGGCCAGAGAAAAATCTTTGTTAGGAATGGAGAGAGAACCCAGATATTCTCAAATTAGGATCCTCTTCTCAGAGCCATTACTTATAGCATCTCTCTGCTAAGATCACATTCAGTTAACAATGAAATGGAATCAGGTCAATATTAACATTACATGCCATGACTAAGTACACAAATTATTCTTGGGAAACAGACTTAAATCACGAAGATTATGATAATTAAAAGTTCTTACGTGAATCA
>VMDR010026604.1:0-13943 GCA_007922815.1 Macrotus californicus
TTTTTTAAAATATTGAAAATATTTGCTTCCTCATAACAAAATGAAAAATAAGATAAAATATAAGTGACAGGCATTGCCCACTTTCATTCGATACCCTCTTTATTCTGAAGTATATTATCTACCCCTTAAATTTTTTATCATTGAATCTCTTCTGTGTTTCTCACGATTAAGAAAGCAGCTCTGCTTTAAATCCAATCTCTTCTCTTTGAATTTGCAGCAACTATGGAGGCAAGGGTAGCTGAAAAGTTTGTTTTAGAGAACACTGAATCCTGATGTGAAGGAGAGAACGTGGGGGACTTGTCGTGTGAAGGCTTGGTGGCCACTTCTTTTTTCCTTTTTTAAAATTCTTTTACTGTTGTTCAATTACAGTTGTCTGCATTTCCCACCACCACTTTTCCCCACCCCAACCAATCCCACCTCCCTCCCTTGCCCCCACCCTCCCCTTTGGTTATGTCCATGTGTCCTTTATAGTTGTTCCTGAAAACCTTTTCCCGTTTCCCCTATTCACCCCCTCCCCACTCCCCTCTAGTCACTGTCAGATCATTCTTAATTTCAATATCTCTGGTTATATTTTGCTTGCTTGTTTATTTTGTTGATTAGGTTCCAGTTTCTGATTGAGATATTAAACTATACCATCTCTTTGGGGAATAATACCGCATTTCTGGGCTTCCATTTTTCTGAATCTTAATATTTATAAAGAAGAATGAACAATGTCCAACACTCTCTGAAGCCTGATTTCCTATAAAATTGTATCTGACTGATAGTTTGAGTTATTTCTGATGTACAACAATGTATCTCTAAATCTTCAACTGAAAATCCTGAATACCAAGAAGCCAGAAACATGACAATACTTATTATAATCATGACACATGATGGAAATATGAACTTGAGAAAGATCAAAGTTGTAGAGGCCAAAAATACCAACCTTGCTATTTTTCAGGCAAATAAGGCACTTCGACTTATTTCCTCATTTCATAACAAGGATTATACATGAATTCCAAATGACTGGGCCTGGATTTCATATTAATGTGATGCTTCAACTGATTAACCCATTTTTAATATATTTTTAAAACTGTGGTCTGTGAGGTTTTTGATATCCTTCATAGGTTTACGTGCAAAGGGAAAAAAAAGTCAACCTATATTTATGTTCTAACAAAGGTGATGGAAAAAAGTTATGATGCGATCAGTACTTTTATTAGTTTTTTTTTCTGTCAACAAATCTTTTCAAAGGTGTGTAAATTAATGTTTATATAAAGCAAAAATGCTAAACACATTAAATAGACAGCTTTATGATATGGCTTACCTGCTCTTACATCAAACCAACAAAAAGCAATTTATAATTTTCTAGCCATATTATATCACAGCAACCAAACATTTGAACTGCATTGGAAGTGACTACTGGAGCCATAATTTTAGGCACAGCCATGCCACAATGATTGATAGGTAAAATTGGATTTTTACTGTAAAAGTCTCAATCTGCTTAGGTCCAGCAAGTGAAATTGATATGTTGACCAGTCGGGGTTTGAATAACCACAGCTTTATACTGACGCTTCCAGCTGATGCTCTGTGGAGAGAGACGAGAGTCAAAACAGAACTCTTATTCTGCAAAACTCTGCTCCTATGCTTGTTTCAATCGAAAATATCCTGTTAGAATTTACAGGGAAAAGAAGTGTTCCAGGAAGTACCAGAGGGATGCATTTTCCAGATGACATTATGCTAGGGTAGTCAAAGGTAAATTTCCCTGAACAATGACAGAAAGCACTTTGTTGTCTCAACCATTTTGTTAAACTATTTTAAATTATGCTCGATGCTTCCCAAATGATCTTCACACATTTGATTGCTGTACTTTCAAACATTAGCATTGTTTCTGAATCTTTTTCGTTTACTGTCCAATTTGCTTTACATGAACATTTCAGGGACCCATAGGATTATAATGCTCTCTGTTACTTTCACATCTTCTTTTGTTTTCTTGCGATTATGTGTTAGTGGAGTGAAGAAGGAATTATGAATATATTTACTTGTGAAATGGTGATTGTTTTCTAAGACAGCCAAAAATTATGGAAATTTTTAAAAATACAGAAAATTTTTTTTAGCTATTAGGTTTATGGGGTAACACTGTTTAATAATATTATATGCTTCAAGTGTACAATTCTATAACACATCATCTGTATATTGCATTGTGTGCTCATCACCCAAAGTCTGGACTCCCCCATCAACAGGAAAAAATTTTAAAATGAAAACAAATGGAATGACAGAAAGTGTATGCTTTGTGGATGAGACAATGTAAATCTGTTAGGCAGAGAACACTTGAAAAGTCTGAATAATTTCTGAAGCCATAAAGGATAAAGATATGAACAGTGTGTATGTGTGTGTGTACATTTAATTCAAATGATCTGATATTATAAGACTTCATTGTTTATATATCTAGTCATTCATACGTCAAACTGATCTGAAGGAGCTTAATTTTATTAGATATGATACATATAAGATAAAATGAGTCATTACTGTAAAATATAGTTATTAATGACAAGTGAGCTTCATTTTGTTGATGTTTAGGATGCCAGTACGTTTTGTTTATACAACAGTACATAACCTATTTGGAAGATCACAGAATTATGTGTAAAGGCAAAGCTAAAAGAAAATCGAAAAGGAAAGCAGTGATCTTAATATTTTTCCTTGAATCTCATTCTTATGATTTTTAATTATTTTATTGTTTTCAATACAGTTGTCTGCATTTACTCCCCATATGCCCCCCCTGACCCCAGCCATCCCCACCTCCCTCTCCTGCTTCCACGCCCCACCTTGGTTTTGTCCATGTGTCCTTTATAGTTGTTCCTAAAAACCCTTCCCCCTTTCTTTTTAAAAAAATAGTATTTCATATGTTTAACTATGAGACTCAGACACTTCTTGACTTGGATATATATACTTAGTGAGGCTGTGTTGGGAATAACAGATAATATATTGGACTAGTCTAAGCAATCACAATGAGGGCAGTTCAAACAGAGTTTACAATATGAGGACAGAAAAGAAGGGCAGATAATTTGAATTAGGTTTTTATTTATTTATTTCGTAGATCTCTGTCCAAATAACTCCTCTGCCCTGCTACTAAAAAACAGAAGTGCTTGTTATCTACTGTAAAAATCAAAGGAGGCATTTTTATATGTCAGGAGGTGCCACTTTTTTTTCTTCACTATTAAAAGCCATCTACTGTAACATGAAGCAAAATCTTTAAGCTTTCTAACACTCCTCTGGGCTCCCTCCAAAAAGCAATTTATATCAGCTGACAAGGTCATTAAGGAAACTGGTCAAAATACAGGTGGGAAATGCAACCCTGTTGGGTAGAGTCTTAATGCTTCCATTTATCAGGACCTCAAGGTCATATCAATGGTGATGAGTATTAAACTTTGATTTTCCATGAGTCCCATGGCAACTGAAAACTTGAGACATTCTGAAATATGTTAGAAATATAATACAAATCTACAGGCATTTTTTTCTTAAAAGTGTATATATACGTACAAATAGTTTACTGATAACATATGAGTTTATTTCAAAAACAATATGAAGCCAAATAATTTTTCTTCAAAATAATATTGCAGCATGTTGTATACTCTTGGCAACTTTAATGAAGTTGTTCTCTACTTATTGATTTCTAATATTCCAAGCTACTCTTGGCAAATTACTAAAACACCATGACCTAGCACCTACGTGCCACTACAGTGAGTTTCTAGTAGAGTAGAAAGTATAAACACACATATAGGCACAAACTCAGAGTTATATGTACTAGGTATTTTAAAAATTTGACATTAAGCTAGCATTATTGTTCTTCACTTTTCTCAGGTATCTCTTTCTGAAATGCCTGCAGGAACGTTCCAAGTTCTTTCTAGGCACAAGAACATTAAGGGCTTGGAAGAGACATGGATAAATCTGACCAAATCAAGTTTCTAAAATTAGTGCCAGATCTCTAGAAAACAGAAAAAAAACTAAAATGGACTTCTTTAAATTCTATTCTCCTTTTGCCTTTTTATTTCTGTCATTGATATTTAGCTGATGTGAATCTTCATGGTGTACCTCGTTTATTCACAGATCTCTCTAATCACAGTCCACACCAGCCAGGCTCCCACTTCTGCATTAGGCCTTCTCTTTTCTGGTCTCCCTGCTCTCAACTTCTCCTGCTTCTGCACCATTGCTTTAAAACAAGAGACTACAACCAGAGACATTGAAATTAAGAACAATCTAACAATGACCAGAGGGGAAGGGGAGGGAACAGTGCGGGGAAGGGTTTCCAGGAAACACTATAAAGGACACAGGGGCATAACCAAGGGGGAGGGTGGGAGCAGGGGAGGGGGTAGGATTGGCTGGGGTGGGGGGGTAGTGGTGGGAGGGAAATGCAGACAACTATAAATGAACAACAATAAAGCAATTTAAAAAAATTAAAAATTAAAAAAAAAATAAAACAAGTAAGAGAAACACACTCACCGACCTAGATGCTTAGTCCATGCCATTTACCCTGCTAGTGATTGGCTAGTTATAGCAATAACTCTCCCACCGAAAAAGTCGTGTGTTCAGATGAAAGTGTTCAAGCCCAAAGTGATATACCTTTAAATAAATTTGAATTTGTGGGTGTGTACCACTAAGGAAAATAGAATTTTATGCTTAAATGTTTCAGGTTCAGATATTTTGTTAAAATTTCAGGAAGGGTATTTTATTGAATTATAACATCACAAAAGTCATATTTAAAGTAAACATTCTGATTATCTAAAACTAAACACCTATGAAATGGAATTCCAGACTCCCCCCACAAAAAAAGCCACCTGGAATGACTATAAAAAGGTTAGTGGTCAAGGGCAGTGGAGAGGGGAGATTAGTGACATGGTATGTCAGTTTGGTCTCTATGCAAGTCACCGTGATGGACTTAACATGTCTAAGACTTACTAGAGCAAACACCAGAACAGAATATGAGCTAGGAGAAAGAGATGGGTGGGTCAGCTATTAGCTACTTATGAAATAGAGAAGGAACAAAGAAGGATTGGGTAGGAAGAGCCTCAGATTGCAGCACAGTCCTGAAAAAGACTCGGGCAGACTGAAGGAGTGTCCACAGCAAAGGAGTCCCTGTTTGAGGAGTCCTGCAATCAAGCAGAAATGGTCTGGATCTTATGCTCCTTATCGTGCTCTGGGCAGTCTGGGAGAAGCATGGCTGCAGCAGGAAAGATGAGGTTGAACAGAGGTTGAAGCAACTGGTGGCTTTGAGCTGACTACCTTCATCACACCATCTCTTCTTGAAGAGAGATCTGAGCAGGATATTCATGGGGACCACGCAGGACTGCAAGTAGCCATAAACATTTAGCTGTAGATTAGATTTCAAAATTGGATATTAAAATGTGATGTTGAAGCCAGTAAGATGTTTAATAACATTATGCTAGTAATTTAATATGCAACCGTGTTTTTTTTAATAAAGTGATAAAAATTTTAAACAAACTTTCAATATTTTTACAAGTGTGAACATGATGGTCTTGACTCATGGAGCTATGATGTTGGACAAAGATGAGAAGCAGAGACATCCTTCAACACTTGTTTTCAATGAAAGGGTTTTAAATACCCCACAAACTGAACTCAGTGCATATTTCCTATCTCAAATCCTAACACCACTGCGAGGGAAATATGTGCTTTCACTATAAATTGTATTCATCAATCTCTGAACATTTTTGCCTTTATGTTTTTGTTCAGGATAGTTCTTAGAGTTGGAATGTTTCATTTGAAGAAATCAGAAAATTCTACATTTTTTTGTTCTGGATTTTTCCAGAACTATCAGAATTTGGCATATCTTCTTTTATATGCAGGTACTATTTTTCTTATGTTCTTTTAATCGCATATTTACTCCTGCATGTCTGTCTTTTAGTGGAAGTTCAGTCTTATTTCTTAAAATTATTTCAGGCACTGAAAAAAATTGTAAGTGCATGTCCTATATATTAGACTCTTTGGCATAAACTGGAAAATATCGACTTTTCAACAAAAACTTATGGTCCTATAAATATTGATTAAGAGCCCATATTGGCTCAAAAAGCCTATTATCTTAAAATATCTCTAAGAGTTTACTCTTTTGGCTGAATCTGGTGCTGCAGCACTAGGCAAGTTGTAGTAATTGACAACACATAGATTATCCGGAAGTGTCGGTTATGAGAATTGATTTTTGACCCTGATCTTCCATGATTCCATTATTTCTGTGAAAAATAAATTTAGAGTGACCAATGGATTTGGCAATACTGAGGCATTCTGTGACTTTTCTAAGAGCAGTCTCAGGAGAGAGGTCAGAACAAAAGCCTGACTAAAGTGTATGAAACTGGACGCTGTTAATCTTGACAATGAACCTGAACTAGAAACGCTTCAGAAGGAGATAACTTACTATTGGGTAAACATAAAAACATAAAAACACATGCAAAACAAAATAAACAACAAATTACAAAAGTATAATGTTTCAGACACGGGTCTTAGTGTTAGATGATGAAATGTGCTACAGTTTTGACAGAGTCAGATACCCTGATGTGAGAGATAGAGGATAAATTTATTTGGATCACAATGAAGAACAGAGATGTGAGGACGCCTTATATAGGAATTTAACGTCGCTTTACAGTAGATGCCAGGAATTAAGTGTAGGCGACATGCACGTTTGCTGGAGGGCCCAAATGGACTCCACAGCTGATGAGCCAGCTGCTTGTCACAAACAGCATTGTTGGACCCTTCTAGAGTGCATACAAAAATTAAGTGAGAAACACATCATTATCCTTTTGCTGAATATTGTGAACTTGTGACTGATTTGTTTTGTGTACTCAAGATATTTTGATTTGAATTATTTTCTGTTTTTCAGTTAAAGGAACAAGAAAACTAATGTTTATACAGGATTGATTATGAAAATATAGACCAACCATATTTCTAAATAAAAATAATCAGTGTGATTATTTTTCTAATCTCCTAAAATATCCAACTTACCTTAAAATCCAGGTAGAACATAATTAGCCTTCAAATCAAATATCAGCCTTAGCCCTAATGCCCTACTAACATTAAAAGCAGGAATAAAGAAAACCATATATATTTCAATATAAATCATGCTCTTACCTCTCCCTTAATAAAAGAGGGAGGTGTTTTATATTTGAGCATTTCATATTACGGTTGCCAGTATTCTTGGTTATTTTATTTTTATTTTTTTAACTTAATTTATTGATTAGAGACAGAGAGAGAGATTGATTTGTTGTTTCACATATTTATGCATTCATTGGTTATTTTTTATATGTACCCCAACTAGAGATCGAACCCAAAGTTTTGGCATGTCCAGACAATACTCTAGCCAACTGAGCTACCTGGCCAGGGCACTTTACTTTTATAATCTACATGCACAAAGTTCACCCATTTAAAGTGCAAATTCAATGGTTCATAACAGATTTGCAGAACTGTGCAGCCGTCATCATAATCTAATGTTTGAACATTTTATCATTCCAAAAACTAAGCCCTGCTTTCACTGGCAGTCCCTCCCCATTACACTCAGAACTCACTCTCAATCCTCCAACCCCTCCTGTCCTAGGAAACCACTAGTCTACTTTACACCTTGGCATTTTTGTGTATACTGGACATTTCATCTAAATGGAATTAAACAATATGTTTAAGGAACCATCTTAAATTTGCCAATATTCAATATTTTTGCCACCTTGGGAGTTGTTCATATTTCATATATATATGAATTATCACTTTCTTTAAAATAAATATTGCTCATATTATTTCTATAATACATATTATATAAATTAGTTATGCTCTGTGATAGCTTTCCAGTTTTCCAGTATGAGGCTTTGAGGGTAAGCCACCCCAATAAATATCTGTTTGAGAAATGAAGAAAAAAGAAATGTTTTCAAGTTATTGTTTGCATTAGAAATATTAGCCATTGTTCACTTCTTTTTTATTCTCACTCAAGGACATATTATCATCGGGATTTTTTTGAGAGAGAGAATTAGAATTATCGATATGAGAGAGAAACACTGATCAATTTCCTTCTCCTATGCACTCCGACCAAGGATGGTATCTGCAGCATGGGTATGTACCCCAACTGGGAATCAAAACCATAACCTTTTAGTCTACAGATGGCACTTCAACCAACTGAGCCACACTATTCAGAGCTCCTTGTTCACTATTGATTAAAGAATAAAAACACATAAGAATATTCACAACCTAGGCCCAATTTGTCTTCCAGTTCTTGATTATTGTTGTTGTTATGTTTGCTTGTTTTGTAAGGAAAAGCACAGACAATGACTTGGCTGTATGGCTAAACACATGAAAAGGATAAATTGGGAAGGCTAAAAGCAGTAAAGTCTGGAAAAGTAGAATGAGAATTGACTAGGGAGCTAGGCCCAAAGCAAGTGGATAGTGGTCTCATATTATCGCCTACTAAAGAGTATTTACTAAAAGGAAGATACAGAAAAACTAAATGGAGATGATTAGTTCAAAGGAGATGAGCCAGAATTTGTCTATAATTTTCCTGTGTTCCCACAATGGGTCAGTGGTGAGTGGGTTGGAAACGATGAAAACTTATTAGCACGTGTTTTCCCCATCAACACCAATGCAATTACTAACACTGATGCATGTCTGATCTATGAATACCAGATATTTACACTGAACATTCAATATGGTATCATTCCTTGAAGAGACTGTTCATTTGCTTTCCAGTTGATTACACAGAATTATAAACCTTGCATCCATTTACAGTAATGAAGAAAGCATTAATTCTCTCCCACCCTGGAGAAGGCAGTTATTTATCTTTCTGAGATTTATACATAGGATGGATCTGTTTTTGTCTCCTCTGCCTACAATGCTTCTGCCAGGGTTTTCTGAGTACCTATGATTCTATAAGACTGCCTTGGACCAGAGAACCCATTTATAGCTAAGGGTTTTGACATTGGATGAACATAAAAGAAATCCATTAGTTATACTCTTATCGATAACCTAGGATTTATTGGCCTGATGGAATGCGGAATAACCTTTCCACTGGAGTGTCAGCCTGAGGACAGTGCTCTGCAGGGTCGTCCATTTTTCCGCCAAAACGCAGTGTAAATGTTGAACCAGTTGAAATGTTATGATGTTGTGTCCTGATAGCTGAAATGAAGAGGAAAAAAAGAAGTGCAAGTAGGATTTACCTCACTGATTATTACTCTCAGTGACCAATTTGAGAAGTTTAGGCTTCCTAACTCTGCAACCTTATGCTTTGAAGACTTGCAGGTTATGGCTCCCAAGTGACGTAGAACACGTGTGGGCAGCATTTATACCCATGGATGTGATCAAAATTTCTCTTCTCTTAATAGTGTAACTGCCATCTAGTAATCCTGGGCCTTGTACTGATCAAATATCAAGCAAATAAAGGAATTAGTAGGCCACGGTTCTCAGCAGTGATTCTCACATAGAGCTACTACTGCTTCACCTTGTGGGGGCAGGAAGCAATTTGTCTGAATTTGAGGCATTTATTGCAGTGTTCACAGGTGTGACCCTGCCTGGTGATTGCAGGAAGCAGCAAGTGCAGTGACAGGCATAGTGAACAGGGCTCAGACACAGGCAAAATACCTAAACATGCGGAATGACAGGCCAAAGATGCAAAAAATACAGAATGGAGAGTAGAGAAGGAAAATTATTAATGTTCATTATGGCTTCAGAACATTTGTAGCTTATTTTACCAATCTTTCTTTTTCTGGTTTTTAAAGAGTTTGTAGCACCCACCTTGTCATAGTTCAGGCTGCTATAACAAAATAGCATGCACAGAGTAGTTTAAATAAGGAACATCTATATCTCTCAGTTCTGGAGGCTGGAAGTGTGAGATCTGGGTACCAGCATAGTCCTGATGAGGACAATTATCCTCATTTGCAGATGGCCACCATGTTGCTAAATTCTTATGTGGCAGAGAGAGATCTCTCTTGTTTTTCTTTTTATAATGGCACTAATACTACTCATGAGGGTTCCACCTTCAACCTAATTATCTCCTGAAGACTGTACCTCCAAATACCATATGGAGGATTAGGCTTCAACATGGAAATTTGGTAGGGGGGCCAGGGTACAAACATTCAGACCATAAGATACCTTGAAGTCACAGAGTGCACTTAGTATAAGATGTGTATCGATTAAAAAGAACAAGGACTTAGTTATAGTATTGTTCACCCCATATCTACTCATATCATTTCAGGATTTACTTATAATTGTTGTAGATCGTTTTTGCATGCTGAAAGCATCCTACCTCGGGAATCTGTATATATGTCTGTTACTCTCCCTGGGGGATTTCTTTGGCACCACAAGACCATACTCTGCTATACTCAAGTCATTCTGAAATTGTGCTCCTATTCATTTTCCTTGTGCTAACCATCAAATAATAACAAACAGGAGCTAGTAGTGAGTGCTGTCTCTCTAGCTTCTTAATGCAAAGTTATACTGTGTGTTACCCAATTTTTCAGAAAATTTACAGTGAGATTGAGCCCAAGTTACTCCTAGTCTTTTTGTTAATTAATGGATTCCTTATTAATTTTCTTCCCTTTCACATACCACGATCCTTCCTAAGATCACCTATCAAATAAACTGCCTGAACTCAAGTCTTGCTTCACTGTCTGTTTTTACGGAGGGAATCCAAACACAAGCAGTTTGACTGCTTGGAATTATAAAATGTGATTTATCATTTTGATGACAATAACTGTAAGTATAATCTAATTTTGAGAATGAATATCTATGAAGCTTTTGTCATTAAAGTCTCAATTCAAGTTCCCAAAGCAATAACATTGTTTCAGAGATTGGAGTAATGAATAGCTCTAAAATCCAAAACAGGAGATGTATTTTCAGCATTTCAGTTAGTAGGTTTGGTAGTCAGGAGAATGATTCTCGTTCCCCCAAAGGTGTCCATGGCCTAATACCAAAAACCTGTTACGTTATACGACAAAGGGGAATTAAGGTAGCAGGTAGAAGTAAGTTTGACAATGAGCTGATGTTAAACTAGGGAGATTATGCTGGATTATGCAGTTGTCTGGAAAAGTAAAAGAGGAAAGTGGAAACAGTCAGTTTCAGAGTAATGCTATGTGAGGGAAACTTGAATGGCTGATGCTGGCTTTAACAGGGGAAGGAACCACAGGCAAGGAATGGAGAAAGCCTCTAATCACTAGAAAATACAAGAAAGTAGATTCTCCCTGGAGCCTGCAGAGAAAAATAAAGTCCTCCTAACACTTTGAGTTTAACCCACAGATGCCCATTGTGGACTTTTGCTAAAGCTTATGATAAAAAAAAAAGTGTGTGGTTTTAAGCCACTAAGTGTTACACAAGCAATAGAAATCTAATAAAATAGCTTTGGTCATTGGTCCAGTTGGTTGGAGCATCGTTCTGTATGCCAAAGAGTTGTGGGTTTGATTACTGGGCAGGGCACGTATCTAGGTTGCAGGTCCCATCTTCCATCAAGTCTTATATGGGAGGCAACTGATTGATGTTTGTCTGTTACATTGATGTCTCTCTCACTCTTTCTCTCTCACTGTCTTTCTCTCCCCCGCTTCTGTTCTCTCTAAAAGCAGTAAACATGTCCTAGGGTGAGGATTTTTTAAAATCTAATAAATTATATTATAATCCATATCTAATAAAAATATCGATGCAAAACTATTTTATGTATTTGGGGACAGTTGATATCAAGATAGGCTGAAATATATTTTGTCCACATTAGAGAGTTGTGAGTGAAAATAAGCATAAAATGGGGTGGGGTAAAAATCCAAGGGAGATTATGAACTTGTCAGGCAACCAGTAAGAACAGTGCTCTGATGGGAAGGAGGTTCACTGTGTCTACTGTGGATAGCACACAAGTCCTCATAATGTTAACATTTTTGACCTCTCTTCTTGGTTGAACTGTATTTCACATAATTCATATATCAAGTCCTAACCACCCACTACCTCAGAACATGACTGCATTTGGACACTGGGTCTCTAAAGATAGAGTTAAGGTTAAATGAACTCTATCAAGTTAAAATGAAGTAATCAGAGTGGGCCTTAATATGTATGGTTTGCATTATTAGCAGAAAAGGAAATTAAAGCACAGACATACATGCAATGTAGGGAAAACACCATGTAAACATGAAGATGGCCATCCACAAGCCATGGAAAGGGGCCTCAGAAGAACACAGCACTGTTGGTGCCTCGATTTCAGACATCTAGCCTCTAGAAAGAGCTCTACAGCCCTGTGAGAAATAAACAATAATTTATGTTCTGTAAGCTACCTAGTCTGTTACTATGTAATGGCAATCTAGTAAACTGATACATTTTGCTATATTCCAGCAATAGTAATATATTGGTGTTTTTCCTTTGCAAAGCCATGTTTAATTAGCCTGTCACAACATAATTACTCTTTAAATACACCTTTGAGAAGTTAGGAATAAAGGTTTTCTTTTTTTAGTACAATGGATGTAATTATAGATTGTTACAATTTCATTAAGTTTTCTATTGAATAATCCTGTAAAACTGGGTACTATTTTAGGATTCAGTTACTGTGGTCCAAGTTTGAAAGTCCTGGATTTACTAAAGACATTTGTTCTTTCTTTGTCTCTCTCAGTCCGTGGACAAAAAGAAAATGTTGACATAACACTCCTTTCCCATGCAAAAGTAGCATAATTGGACAAGATCTTTTTAAGTTGGATCCCTGAAGCACAGTGGCTTTACTAAAGCCAGAACAGAGACAGACAGACATGTGGATGCTGTCGGCAGACAGGTTGAGGCTGCTGTGTGCTTTTTAGTTTTATAGGCAGAGAAAACCTTTAAAGCTATGTCATTTGGATTTTTAGTTTTGTGCAAAAATTTACCTTCACAGCAAATTTTTTTGTTTTGGAAATATTTTCAAAATGGAATATTTTCTAACCTCACAGTGTTCTTAGGAAAAATAACAGCAGTGTCATTTTAGATTTCTATATATATATTGATGATGCAGATGAAAATGTTAAGTATTCTCTTTATTATATGTGAAATTTAATAGATCAATGCTCTTAAAGGATTAGAAAAATAATCTTTTACCAAAAATACACAATTATATACATGTGAGAGAGGACTGATTTCTAGTTCAGCTACGCTGGGTGGCAGCTATTGGATGAAGTAATCGGGCTGGTTGTAGAAGCTATGGAGGACATCATGTAGTACAGTAGATATGCTACACATTCCTGACAATGCATGCATGGAAGTTGGGACAAGAAACTTTCCAGACCATCACCCAACAGCTATGGCTGAAGTGAGCTGAGGTTCTGTGTCAGAGCAACCATTTCCTTTAGTAACAACCAGAAGATAGTGTCCAAATAAGGTGAAAAAGAACAAAAAAAACTTTACCTACAATAAAATTCTCCATCTTCAAATGGGACACTCTAGACCCACTTGCATATTCCATCATACACGTAGGTACAAAGTATATGTGTCTGAGACAGTCTTCCCCCCAAGGGAAGGCATAAAGTATGCAGTAGCAGAAATCAGATCTCTCCAGGTGTTATCCCTCTACAGAATTAGTTATCACACCAATCTGGAAAGCTAAGAGAACCCATTTTTAAAATTAAAATTATCTTTCAAGCAAGAACATTAGATTAGATTGAGCATTAAGCTTTTCTTTTTCTTATTTTGAGTATATACAGAGAAAGAGGAGAGAAACCTACAGAAAATCCTAGCGTATAGGTGGATCCTTCTACTTCCTTTCTGAAACTCCCAGTATTTTTTTTCTGACCTATTACTTGTAGGGAAAAGACTCTCTGATCTAAGCATTTAACAAAGAATCAGGAGGACCTCATTGGCCTGTGCGTAGGTTGAGGAACCAAGGACAGTCTATCAGCCTAGCTTGCTGGCTAATAGAGCCTAATGATCTTTCTTCCAGTGGTGCAAAGCAATGAACAAATATGCATTCTAGAAAAAAATCCTGCATAATAGACTGT
>VMDR010026605.1:0-13943 GCA_007922815.1 Macrotus californicus
TATGATTTTGGGAAATGTGGAAGAGACTATGACTACTACAGAAATTGATAAAGAAACATGCAAAGAGATATATAATCAACAAACAGAATATCCCAATGCTCTTAGTCCAGGAAGATGGTATTGCATTAGTTGCCCTTCCATTGAGGGTTGGCTAAAACAAATATTTTATCCTGGGAATTAGGACACTCTGTAGGATTGCATCTTTTGAAGATATTAAAAAAAACCTGCATAAATTTTGATAATTAGAAATGACCAAGGTACATTTACACAATGGAATACTATGCAGCAGAAAGAAAGGAGGAGCTACTACCATTAGTGACAGCATGGATGGATCTGGAGAACAATATGTTAAGTGAAATAAGCCAGGCAGTGAGGGACAAATACCATATGATCTCACCTAGAAGTGGAACCTAATCAACAAAACAAGCAAGCAAGCAAAATATAACCAGAGACATGGAGATGAAGAACAAACTGACAGCAACCAGAGGGGAAGGGTGAGGGGATGATGGGGGAAAGAAGGGGAAGGGTCGTCAAGGAACATGTGTAAAGGACACATGGACAAAACCAAAGGGTGTAGGATTGAGGGTGGCAGGCAGGGATGCATGGAGCGGGGTGGGGGTGGTGAGTGATAGGGTGAAAACGGAAACAACTGTACTTGAACAACAAAAAAAAAGAAATGACCAAGGATTCTTCTACTCCTGAAATGAGTGGAAGAATTTCATAACTCATAAATTTCATAACTCATAAAACATAACTCATAAATTCTTAATCTAAATGGCATTTTTATTTTTCTCCAACCCTTCCAATAAATGTGATCACCAAGATGCAGCTCTCTTTTTTAGGAGATGATTTGCTCCATTGATTGTTTTCAGATAATTTCTGATGTTTTCAATTTAAGTTAAATTTGATGTTTTCTTTTTGATTTAAAAAAAGAAAAAAGAAAGTCACCAGCACAATTGGCAACATTAACCCTAAAATTTTGAACCCCTATGCTTTGCATGACACAGAGGCAAGAAAAGTTTTAGTTCAATCCAGGATGTAGGCAAGACTGTATGTGGATGAAATCAATGTTTAGTTACCCTGTTGGTCTACTTGCTTTGGTCAGTCATAAAGATTCTGAAATGTACCCTGCCTGGGGATTACATGGGTCTCTTATGCTTCCTTTATAGTAATGCTTCTCAAATCTAATATACCATAGAGCTCACAAAGCATTTTCTCATATATTATTTTAATTGTTTTCTATGTTGTCCCAGGAAAATAAATAGTACAGATATTATTTTCCCATTTGTAAGAATGAAAACAGAGGCTCAGAGATTTGTAAACCTTCCTGGGGGCTAATAGATGATAACCCTATGGTAAGAGGTGGAAGGAAAATGTGGGTTGGAAGCCTAGCTCTGCCAGGCCTCTAGGGAATGACTTTGCTAAAGCAGTTTGCTCAACTTGAGTCACAGTGTCTTCCTCAACAAACTGTGGATGATCATTCATAACTGGCCTGATTGTGGCAGGGAACAGATGTAATACACTTAAGGGCTTAGCTCTGTGCTTGATGGAGTAGGAAGCTCAGTAAAGAGAAGCTGTCATTATTGGCCAAATCCAACATGGCCTTCCAGCATGCCTGGAGTCTGCCCCTGACACTCTTAACCAAGAGTTATCTAACAGAGTAAATATCATGAATGTATTAAGACTGATGCCAGAAAGGCAATGCAAATTAATTAAACATACACCACTTTGAAATTGTCAGAACAGCTAGATTTGAAAAAAATCTAAAAGGGATTAGGATGTGATGCTTGCTGAAATCCAGAGACCAAGTTCTCATGTGTTTTCCCCAAAATGGACTTGTATTCTGAGCATAGTTACTTGGGAGTAGAAAACATGGCAGAGGTCATTTCCAGAGGATTAGCAGCTTCTTTGTCCTAATCCCCATGGCAGTCTAGACAAAAGCCAAGATGAGGCAAAGACTCCCTCACTCCATCCTCATTGTGCAGCCAAAACTATGGGTATGAATTGCTAGGTCTCTTCTGCCACCTTATGAGTACTCTGATTTCAGGCAGGAAGGGATGAGCAGCAGTTCATGAGAGCAACTCTGGTCTCTATGATCTGAGCCAAAGGAAGGGTTTGCAAAGATAGAGTTCCATACAATGGTAGTTTCAAATCAGTCTGCGACTCAGTATCTCCTAACAACACGAGCAGTTCTATAAATAATAAGCAAATAACATTCTAAATTGTTACTCCTATTATCCCTGAGGATGTGCCCATTAGAAGTATCGGTGCACCTGTGTTCCAGGAAATCACTCACAAATGAAGAGCTCATAAAATTCCACATACCCATATCTGGCCAAGTCATAACAGAAGGCCTTCTATCAGCTAGGCAGAATGCAGCATGCTAAGCAGGAAAATGCTACCATCCTAGTTAAAGCCATGCAAATATTTCTCCAGAAGTACTTTCTCATTTTCTGGGAGAGTACATGCCTTTGGGTAGCACCTCATCAATTCAGATGGCACTAATTGGGAAGATGCAGCAGTGAGGATGCAGTAGGAGGGATATGGACAACATAATAGGTGAGGTGTGTCGAGCTCACCAAGTACTGCATCACCAACAGTTTGACCATGCAATCTGCTCACCTCCAGGAGTTAGCAACCTGGTGGTCATCAGCCCCAGGGCTCCAGTCTGCCTCTGGAAACATGGGACCATAGACAGTTTAAATACAAAGCGAAAGCAACTGGGTCCTGCCTGCTGATTTATTACATATGCACTCATCCACAAGAGATGAATGAGGCAGAGGATTTGGAGATATGCTTAATTAGAAACAGACAAAGACATTCTTGCTAATATTTTTGCCTGGACAACCAGGGTTTCTGTTTGGACCATTGCATTCAATAACTGAGGCTCAAGGCTTTTTATCTGAAGCATTGATTTTACCTGCTGAAACAAGGAAGCTGGTTTTCATCTTGCAGACATGTGATGCGATTACAAAATATACTTTGCATGCAAGGAACACAGTGAAGGGAACTACGTTACCCCTCCTGATTTCACAATGAAAAAGAATCTTTGAGCAAGGTGCGTAGTAGAGGCTAAATGTGTGGTCCAACAGCATGTGTGACTCACCTACGGGGATGGGGCAGGCCCAGCGAGGTTTCCGTGTTGTATGTTCTGTGTTCAAACACCACAACTCATACCAGCTGCGCGATTTCAGGCAAGATCCATAGCCTCAAAAGCCTCATTTTCAGTTTATAACACCTCTTAGGGATGTGGAGAGGATTAAATGAAATAATGTATGCAAAGTGCTTAGAAGGGTGCCTGGAATTTTTATAAGTTCTCAATAATTTTTGCTATCTCAAAAACCATCATTATAATCACTAGGAATCATGAGAATATGAAGGAAGATAAATCTATCACTTCTACTTTGGATGAATGGAGATACCAGGGAAACTTCCAAGGAAGACACAAATAAATATAGAAATAAGCTAACTGAATAGGGAAATGAGGCAGAGGCTGGCAGCCCAGTTGGGGATGTTTTTAGAAGGTTGTGTGGAACACTAGTACCAACTACAGGCAGGTGTTAAGGATCTACTATGTACCTGGCAGTGTACTGTGTAATTTACACACTTACCTCAGTTAGTTGTCACATACGAGGCTTATTGGAAGTGCTGACTCAATAGGGTGCAAATAAGAATAAAATATTTTTCTCTTATCATTGCCCTTTAAACCTGCCCTTTAGAATTAAACCTCAATAAAATTTCAAGCAAATTCCCCATTGTCTCTTGTTATTTTCACATAGAATGGGTTTCATTTGTTAGAGGCTTTTTTACAAGTCCAGTGTTTTGTAATATCAAACTATTACTCTCTCAACAGATTTAAAAGTCCCACGCTGAGCTCCAGGTGGACTCAAGCTTGGACACCTACAGAGGAAGGCAGCGGTGAGCTCAGAGTCCCCACTGCACCCTGCCTTCTCTTCTACCCCTGCTTCCAGGTCACTAACTGGTTCCCTCTCCTCCAGGGTTGGAGAAAGACAAGGAGGGGGAGAGGCAGGGGAGTGATCACTGGACTATGCTATTTTCATGTGTCTGTGGAAGGTGCTGGCTGGGAGAGTCCTCCGTGTGGCACCACTTTCTGTTCTGGGTACTGGCTGCCCCTTCTTCCTGGTCACTGATGACCCCTTCTTGGGCCTTGGTCTGAGTACATGCTCTCCCTACAGTTTACCCTCTTGGTGGGTTCCCTTCTGTGACTATCTAAACAACACATGGTCCACATGCTTGTCTTGACTGGCCCCTTACAGCTTGTCTTAGCCCCCACCCTCAGGGTCTCTCCAGCCAGCTTGTCCCCTTGAGAGACTTAGGCACCCTGCATCACCCAGACTCCAAAGGAGTCTGCTGAGTCCTCACAATTTAATTCGCCTCAAGGATTTACTGAGTCCCCCACTTGCCAGGCCCTATTCAATCAAGGTACTCAGATTACAGCAATGGATGTAACAATGGCCTGCAGGGAATTTACATTCTAGAGTAGTGAGACAATTAACTACAGAACTAATAAATTACATGAATTATATGATGATCAATGCTACGAAGAAACATGAAGCAGGGGTGGGAAAGAGGGACTGCTGGAAGGGAATTGCAGTGTTGAATGGTCAGGGAAGATGGTGCCCAGGAGACCTGGAGGGGATCCGCCTGTCAGACTAACATCTCCCTACATCTCACGTGGATTTCTTAGTAGCATTGGGCCCTGACTCCACAACTTCCAGGAGGGGTGAAGGATTAGCCTTCCTCTTGGAAGCACATCTTCTACCAGCAGTGGGCTTGAGGTGTCAGAAGCACATCCTCTTTTTTCAAATAATTCTGTTTCCTTGCATATCCTCATATGTACAATTAAAGTTAATTAACTATGCTTTTGAAAAATCACTCCTTAGCAAATTCTATATGCATGGTCTGGCTTCATTTTTTAATGTGTAGGAGCATGTCATCTGCTTTGTTTCTCAGCTTCTGTACCTCAGCCCAAATTCCTTGACCCTGGTAAAAGGATTATTCCGTGTCCTGGGAGATACATTGAAGGCATTGACAGCCATTTAATCAAGGTCTCAGATAAGAGGTTCTGGGGGTCTAGACCTATTGTTCCTGTACAAGGTTTCTTTTATTGGGTCATACTGGAATCCTTAGAACGTCTCACACAAATAGACGAGGAAATAAACCAAACCAACCAAATAAAGGAAAAACACCTATCAAACTATGCCTTGTGCCTACCTCAGTTTTCTAAGAAGAACCCTGAACACCTAGGCAGCTCTGTATTGCATCAACTGAGCTCCCAGTTTCTTTGCTTTGGTGAGATCATTAAAAGCAAATCTCTGAAACGTTCTTGTAAAGGATGTGTTCTGGTGATGTCTCAGTGAACAGCTAATTCAATCCCTAAAACTGCTTGCCTCAACAGAATAATAACTACCACCATCTACTTGTTGCGAGTGCGAGGCTCTATTAACAAAAGAAAAAGTACCTGTATCTTCTTCAGGACATCGAGTTCTCACCACATTTTAGATATTCCCCCGCGTATTGTGTTGTCCCAAACGAGGGTACAGAGTTTTGAAAGGGTAATAATGTAGAGTTGAAAATTGGTTTTAACTAGAATTTGGAGAGTTAATTATCACTTTAACCACCCATATTCAGAATCATCAAGAGGGCTTGTGTTAGGAGAGATGACTGGTAAATAATTGGGATAATTTTCTCTTTCTCTCTACATGATTCCCTAGACTTTTGCATAACTAATGCATTTTCTTGTATGTGTTGGTATATACAGCAGTCTGACAGTGGGCAAAAAATAAACCCAGTAACTTTTAGAAAACCTTCACAGTTTACAGAAAAATTTTCAAAAGACTTTATCTTATTTTGTGTTTATTTAAATGATGTGGAATTGACAAGGTGAAGTCCTCACATATCTACAAAAACTCACTAATAAGATAGCTTTCTACGCCTTATTTTCCCCAACTATTGAGGGGCAAAAGCTATGGCTGTACCATGTGTCATGATCCTTGTTGGCCTTAGCTGCTTGGGACAGAAATGGACAAGTGACCTAGGTGGCCTATGACAAGCCCCATGACAAAGCCTTGTACAAAGGACTCTACTCAAAATGAAATGAGCTGAAGCTTATTAAATTTCATTCCAGTGAAGTTAGAATTGGAAGCCAATATACTAAGCTTTCGGTAGCTAAGCTGAAAGGTTACCTAGACTTGAGAGTTGAGACACCTGTTATGGGTTAGGTACAAATGAGTAAACAGAGGAAGGCAGTTTGTAAAGAACAGAGGGAACAAGAAGGAGAAAGCATGAGACAGAACAGTCTCAGTGGTGATGCTTTCTACTGTTCATTTTCAGTTCCTGTAGGCTGTTCTTTGTTTTATGACTTTGGATTCCCATCAGACACCTATTTTTGCCTTATAATAAATCCTCTTTCCTTGAATGAGTTCTTATGGATTACTAACTTGCAACCAGCAGAATTTGAATTGGAACGATTCATTATACGAACAGTGTCTTCCTAACTGTACATAGAATCCCAAAGTCTTGACCATAGTTTGAAAGTATCTCTTACCCCAGATTCCCACAATGACTTCATCTTGTGCTACTGCCCAACCATTTCTTCACACTCCAGCCAGTTTAATTTATTTTAGTTCCTCAAAATATTAAGTTATTTCCCATACCATGAAATGTAAGCTTCATAAAAGGCAAGGACATTGCTGTTTTGTGCACTTTTGTAATTCCAGAGCTTAGCACTGTGATCGGTGCATAGCAGATGATGCATAAATATTTGTTTAGTGGCTAATAAATGACAATCAGGAGCTTAGATTCATATCTTCTCATTCTCTATTCATTATGCCATATTGCTTAGTCAACTAACATCCAATTAATTTTTTAATTTCTAAATTATAAAATCTGTAGTTACCACAGATATCCATTAACACATGTGTGTTTAGTGAGCCTGAAGGGGAAGCAAAAGAACTAAAATTGCTCTGCTGGTAACACCTAGACATGCCTCAGAATTACGTAGAAAACCTTTCTGGAATCACAAACAAGGAACTGAGCAGCATGGTACTAAATGTATTCAGCAAAATGTGGTTAATAAATTTTCTTTTTTCTAGGGTCTTAGAAAATGTCAAACCATAAAATGCACAAATTAGTTAGTTTTTAGGTAGAAAATACTAAGCAGGTTAATAGAATAGTTTTTGTTTGACTCAAATACCTAGAGGAATATTTTGGAAATGTTTCCTTGAACATCAATAATGGCCTAATTACTTAAAATTACACTGTATGCTTCCAAAGCTGAAGCCTAATTTTTTCCCTTTTAAGTGCAACAAACACATCCTTGTCCAAGGAGAGGCTGCCATTGACCAAAGGAAAAAAGATTTCAGGAGTGGTGAGGATTAATTTGCCTCCTGGTGTCTCAAAAACATAAACTGTCCAACTACCACAAATCCATATTTTAATGCCTATGGCTGTGTAGGAGCAAATTGGATTAAAATGTTCACCAAGGGATGTCCTCTCACATAGCAGGGTATGTAACCTCCTGGTGGCTTGCTGTACATTCCATTATGCAGTGCATCTCACTAGCTTAGTTTTTAGCACAGCATTTGTTAAAATTTTTGCCTGAATTCCTTACCCAACTGCAGGCTCTCCAAAACCAGAATCTGAGACTTGATTGTTTTAGAACCCCCAGCATCAAGTCTCATGCTTGGCACAGAGTTGCCTATACCAAGATCCATGAGATGCAAAACTGCCTCATGGTTAAGAGCTCACGTTCAAATCCTGGCTTTACAACTTGCTATATATGTGACTTTGGCAAAGTTGTTTCATTGCTCTGTGCCTTGGTTTTCTTACTTGTAGGAGGGTGTATTAATAGCACCTACTTCAAAAGATCATGGTGAATATTAAGTGCTATGACTCAAAATAAACACTCCACAGATGCCAGTTATTATTATTATTACTAAATTAGTGTTGAATGAATACATGAATATCCTTAGAGATTTCCCAAGACTTCTTGCCATGGCATTCTCAGTAGCTGACCTCCACCACAGCTTCCAGTGCTGTTGGAATCCAAGGGGACAAATCCTCAGGACCACCTATGGGAAGTCTGGAGGCCATTTATAGGCTTATGGTATGAGTAAAAGAGAAGAATGGAGGATGCTAGATGGGAAAATCTTTTCCACTGTCTTCTAGGTAGACACTATTCTTTGCTCTCCACCCTACAGGATGTAAGCATTTTTCTGAGCATTGTTGTTACCAAGGGAGATGGACACAGGTGGATGGAAAAGAACATGGAAACACCTGGACCTCACCTTCCCTGTCAAGGGTCAACCTGTAACTACTGAACATCACCTATGTGTGAAGGACCTCTGCCCGAAGAATGAGGCATCAGAAGCAGCCTCCATTTTTATGGAGCTTGTGATCTATCAGGGAGGGCAAATATCAAATATTGAACAAGTAGGTCCAACAATATGGGATGACAGAGCAAGTGTTCAGTGCTATGTCAGAATTCAGCAGTGGGGCCTGGCTCAGTTCAGGGCATCAGGAAGGTTTCTGGAAGGAAGTGAAGTTTTAATTGATACCTGAAGGATAGAAGCATTAGTTAGATGAAGAGAGGTGGGAAGAATGTTCCAGACATGGGAAAACTAAGTATAAAGGCCCAAAGTGGAGAAAGATGATGGGTTAGAAAAACTGAAAGGCAGCCATCGTGGCCGGAAGGCAGAGACTAAGGGGGAGTGGGATAAATGATGAGACCATGATTGTGACTGTCCCTTTCCTGCTGCCTCTGCACTTCTGCCTTTTTTCATACTTTCTCCTGTACTCAGGGTCTTCCCTGAAAATTCTCAACCTTCTTACCACCAAGCATTCCAACCCTCTCTTTTTTTTGTTTCTGTTCCTTTTGTCTTTGACAATTGAATATTTTGTTTTGACACCTCTCATCAAATACATAGCATAATTAAGATATGAATTAATTTCCCCATTTTAATTAAAATTATCTTTAATTGCTAGTTGTAGCTGCTGATCACAATGAGTGCCATCACATAAAATTGATGGAATGTCAGTGAACAGCAGACAAACGTGACAGTCTGTTTAAATAATCACTAACATTGTTTGGATACTTGCTATGTAGATCAGGCACAGTGGTAAATATCTTCTATGCATTTCACTTACATTTAATTACACTAATCTAGGAAATATCCCACTTTTTAAAAGAGGCAGTTGAGATCTGGAGAGGCCAAGTAACTTGTCCAGTTTCCACAGCTATCCAGGGGTAAACCTGGGATGCAAACTCAGGCACAAGATTTATGATTCTGCACTTTTAATCCCTAAATAATATTAATAATATCCCAAATATTGCTCCTCCCCACATCCCCCCAACTTGATGACTTTGAAAATAAGTCAAGGCTTCCTTCTCATAGCCTCAGGTAGTTACTCTTGCTTCCAAGCCTGAGCTACTCAACTTGATTACAAAACTCACAAAGCAGGGGCCAGATTGTGGCACCCTCCTCTATCTATGGGTGTGTTTTAGAAGTAGCTGTTCAAGTCCTTTGGCTTGAATTTTTACTTAAATCTTAGAGAAGTATTTATTTATGCTGCTAAGTCAATTTGAATAGCTTTACCAGTAATGTTGGGGATTCCTTGTGATTTTGCTGAGAAAAAGCCCCTACTTATTTTCCCTGCATGTTTGGTACTTGAAAAATTGACTCCACATAGAGCAGACTTCTGATTACCATGAGACTCAAGAGAAAGAAAACAAAACACCAATGTATTATGCATAGCTCTAACTGTATATTGATGAATCAAGCCTAAAATTTCTAACTATACCTAAAACTAATGATGGATGATATGGTATCAAAATTATGACACTTAAAGATGTGGGAGAACTTTAGTTCTCCAATGGGACAAGTTTTCCATTCTCAAATGAAAACAATATATCAAATAAGTTATTTGCATCATGCCCAGACAATTGTATTAATCTATTTGCTCCGATGGCCATAGAAGACGAAAAGAGCTGAGTTTATGTGGTTATGTGTAAAATAAACTCACTGAAAACAATCATTTCAGATTAAAACAAAACATTAGGTTTACTTTCAAAATAATGATGGGTAATAATAACGGTGTGGAAATGGCTTACATATTCCACAACATGATGCTACTTCTACACTGAACTAGGATGTCATTACCCCTTTGAGCTCAGGTTTTTGTCCATAGTTCTATCTCAGTGTTGCTGTCTAATGAATGTTTTATCCATATAAGCTTCAGATAATTAAACTGATAAGGAGTTGACTAAACTGAGTGAATTGACTTTCTTTAGATAGAACTAGCAAGGAGATAACTCAAGAAAAAAACAGGTGTTTCATGACAAGACTTATCAGCACCTAATATGGAGCCAATCAACTCATATGGTAGTACTGTCCAAGGAAAGAAATACTGCAAAGGAATAAGATAATTCAAATAGGTGAACTTTACCAAGTAACCACCAGATACTTGGCAGGAGGCAGGGTCAGGAAGATAAATCAGGCCTTGTATCTAACTTCAAGGAACTTTCAGTTTGTATAGGTTATTTTAAAAAGGGGGAGTTTCTCTTTCCTGCCTGAATTTTTTTAAATCTCAAAATATTTTGATGAAAATTCATGACTCATTTATTGCTGGTAGAAATGTAAAATGACACAGCCACTTTGGAGAACAGTTCACCAGTTTCTTACAAAAGTAAACATACTCTTATTATCCAGTCCAATCCAATAATCACACTCCTTGGTTTTACCCAAAGGAGCTGAAAATTTATGTCCACCCAAAAACCTGCACACGGGTGTTTATAGTAGCTTTGTTCATAACTGCCAAAATGTGGAAGTGACCAAGATTTATTTCAATAGGTGACTAGATAAATAAACTGTAACACATCTACAATGGAATAATATTCAGCACTAAAAATAAATGAGCTACCAAGCCACAAAAAGTCATGGAAGAAACTTGAGGGCATATTGCAAAGTGAAAGAAGCCAACCTGAAAAGGCTACATACTATATAATGCTAACTATATGACTTTCTGGAAGAGGTAAAACTAGAGAGACAGTAAAAAGATCAGTGGTTGCCAAATGTTAAGGGGGAGAGAGGGATGAGTTGGTAGAGCACAGGGAATTTGTAGGGCAGTGAAACAATTCCGTTTGATGCCATAATGAAGGATACATGTCACCATTCATTTACCAAAACACAGAGGATGTACAATGCCAATACTTAACCCTAATGCAAACTGTGGACTTGGGGTAATAAAGATATGTCAATGTACATTCATCAGTTGTAACAAATGTACCACTCAGGTGTGAAATATTGATGGTGGAGAGGCTTTGAGTGTTGGAAAATAGTATACAGGAACTCTTTCTACTTTCTGCCAAGCTTTACTGTGAATTTAAAACCCTATGTAAAAATCTTATAATTAAAAAATTATTTTAGAATTGGGTCTTCAGAGCAAGGATTTACCATGAAATATTGAGATAAAATAAAAATTGTCATGAAAATGAGTCATACAGAAGAAAAATAGGGATTCATTTTAGAAGAGAAAATAAGAACCCATTTAGAATTGTAGAATTTGGACTTAAAAGCCTAACACAAGTGAGCTTGTCTCACTTAAAAATAGCTTTGCACATTCACAACAATATAAGTGTGGGGAAAGCTGGGCTCAAGGTGGCAGGAAATAGAACATGTGACAAAGAAAAAGAGAAGGAGTCGGAGAAGGAGAACCATGAAAGTTCTATCTCTGAGCTGATAAAACTGACTAAGCTCAGATTCTCCATTACTCTTTATTCATTTATTCAGGAAAATCTCAGATGTTCCTCGCAGCAACATCTTCAATGATGTGCCCCCTAAAGCAAGGGACATAAAGGAAAGAATAAACAAATGGGACCTCATCAAATTAAAAACCTTCTGCATGGCTAAAGAAAACAGCATTAAAATAAACAGAGAACCAACTATATGGGAAAACATATTTGCCAATGATACCTCAGACAAGGGTTTGATCTCCAAAATATATAAAGAACACATACAACTCCACCCTAGGAAGACAAAAATCCAATTCAAAAATGGGCAGAAGACTTGAACAGACACTTCTCCAGGGAGGATATACAGAAGGTACAGAGACATATGAAAAGATGCTCAGCATCACTAGCCATCAGAGAGATGCAAATTAAAACCATCATGAGGTACCACTTAACACCAGTCAGAATGGCCATCATAAACAAATCAACAGACAAGTGTTGGAGAGGATGTGGAGAAAAGGGAACCCTAGTGCACTGTTGGTGGAATTGTAGACTGGTGCAGCCACTGTGGAAAACAGTATGGAATTTCCTCAAAAGACTAAAAATGGAACTGCCTTTTGACCTGCCAATTCCACTACTGAGATTATACCCTAAGAATCCTGAAATATTAATTCAAAAGATTTTTACAGACCCCAGTGTTCATAGCAGCACAATTTACAAAAGCCAAGTGCTGGAAACAGCCTAAATGCCCATCAGTAAACAAGTGGATCAAACACTGTGGTGCATTTACACAATGGAACACTACACAGAAGAAGGAAAGAAGGAGCTCTGACCCTTCGCAACAGCATGGATGGAACTGGAGAGCATTATGCTAAATGAGGTAAGCCAGGTGGTGAAAGACAAATACCATATGATCTCACCTATAAGTGGAACCTAATCAACAGAACAAATAAGCGAGCAAAATAGAACCAGAGACATGGAAATAAAGAACAAACTGACAGTGACCAGAGAGGAGGAGGGAAGGGGATAACAGGGGAAAGAAGGGGAATAGTCATCAAGGAACATGTACAAAGGACAGCTGGGGGTGGGGGTAGGATTGAATATGGGAGGTGGGGATGGGTTTGGCAGAGGAGAGTAATGGGGGGATAATGAGGACAACAGTAATTGAACAACAATAATAATAAAAACAAAAAATAAATAAACAGTAGCCAGTGAAATCAAGTACAAATGAAAATGTGCACAATAAAAATAGTTTTAACTTTAAACCTCTAAACTCAAAGAGAAAATACTTCAAGTATCCAGTCCACTGTATTCCTGAATATACTTAAAGTTAACAAAAATACAGTTAGGTTAATAAACAAAGGATCATAGCTTTTTCATCTGGGAGATTTTTTGAATTGTAGGTACAAAGCCTCATAATCATAGATCATACACAGAAAACCTGTTTTCTTTTATTTTAAAATTATTGTTCTCCCCAACCACACAATGTAACTATAATTAATGGTTATTACAAGTTCACTTCACCAACATTATCTGTTTCCACAATCATTCATTTGAAACTCTGTTAAAACAAATTCTATTATGGTCCAAAACAGAGCAATAAGCTTGAAATGCTAAAGAATACACAGTGCAATATTGCTTTTGTGACTCATGTCTGGTGCACAGTCACAGAATGACAACACAACAAAGGGGCTGGAAGGCGGAGACAAGGCAGGATGCTGGAGCACAAGGAACAAAGCGATCTTGTTGGGATCTAAAATAAAGAGCTCCAACAGAGGTCAGAATCAGAGCGACCCACACCAATGGCATACAAGCTGCAGCTCCCTCTTTGTTCTCTAATACATTAGATTACTGCCAGGGCAAAAGGAAGACAGTGTTTGGATGCAAATTTTGCAAGCTTTAAATATAGGCACTACAATGGAAAAAATCTCTGAGGTATATCCTGAGTCCTAATGTTGCATTAAAGAAAAGGACAGATGATAATTAATGATTACTCAGGTTAACTTCCTTGCCAACTTTAAAGAATCTTGACTTTGGGTATTTCAAAATATCTACTACAAATGTTGCTACCTATAAATGTTACATACGTGTAACATTACATCTAAATGTTGCTATATGTGGGCACTAGATAAATACTTCATGTGCATGACTTCATTTACTGTTCACAACTACCTGATCAAGCAAGTGCTATTTT
>VMDR010026606.1:0-13947 GCA_007922815.1 Macrotus californicus
CTGCTCCTTTTCTGCCTTCCTATATTTTAATCAAATATTTCCCTCTATGTGATCTATTCTATTACATTAACTTGAGATGTTTTGATGATGTATGAAATAAATGAATAACTCAAAAGCCCTGTGCATCACCCTGACTAGTGTGGCTTAGTTGGTTGGGCATCATCCCACAGAATAAAAGGTTGTGGGTTTGATTCCTGGTCAGGGGTGTAGATTCACCCTAGCTCAGAGTGACTGTGGAGAGTCAACCAATTGATGTTTCTCTCACACATCGATGTTCCTCTCCCTCTCTTTCTCCTTCCCTTCCCCTCTCTCTAATAAATAAATAAATAATATCTTTATAAAAAAGTCTTGTGCACCAAAATTCACAGTCACGATTCTTATTAACTTTATTCTTTCACATTTTGGTTATTATTTTTTCTATGTGAAGCTGTTTGGCCTTTTATTACAAGGTATATGTGGGTGATGTGTGTGTGAGTGTGTTGTATGAATGTGTTACATGGTGGGAATGTGTTGTGTGAATGTGTTGCATGTGTGCAAGTGTATGTGTACAAGTGTGTGCAAACATGTATGCATGCACATGTCTGCATGTACAGTGTGCCATGTGAATGTTGCCTTAAATTCCTAAATAAATAAATGATGAATTTTAAGAGCATATTTTATAATTTAACTACGTCACTTCATTAACTTCTGAGTACAATGAAGTAATTGGTTAAATGACAACACAGTGGTCTGTCGGAATAAATGGTCTGTCAAATGGTTTTAACTTGTAAACCAGAATTTCATTCAAGTATTTAAAGAAAAAAGTTGTATGTTCATAAAATCTCTCAAGGGGAAGATATGAATAATGTCCTAATTTAATTCAGTACATATTTCTATAAAGTCTTACAACAAAATTCATGAAAGCCGTGGTAGATGTCACATCAGCCACTTGTATCACAGGAGAAATGCACTTGTATGCTATTTCAGTTCCATGTCCACTTCTTTTTTGACTGATTTCTTAAGGAAATACCTTTCTCTCCCGCTGGTAATGTGGTTGAATTCTGGAAAGCTTCAGGGGAAGAGAGGTTTTAAGAGTGGTTTGGGGCAGGCTGCCTAGAGGAACTAACTCACTTCCCTTGGTGATTGATGTGATCCAGGCTTGCAGGATACAGGTGTAATGCAAGTCTCTATGTGTGGTCAACCAAGGTTTGCTTGGTGTCATGGTAAAACTAAACTTTAGGGAATTTTGAGAAATAATTCTGTGAAATATAATGGTAATAAAAGTCTCTTTGATGTGACAAAGTTCTTCTCTATTAGCAGTAATTATACAATTTCTTTTACTTTGATTTTGGCACTGGGATAAAGACAAAAAGACAGTCATTCATTAGATTAATTCACCATTTTTGTGTACTTATTGTACTGGGTATTCTGCCAGGTACTATGGATAATCTGAAATGAGAAAGTCCAAGTTACTGCTCGAGGAAGATACAGTCAAGTAGGGGGAGTTACAACATGAACTCAAATCATCGTCGGTTGAAGGTAGAAAGTGACATGCATCTTAAGTTTGAGCAAAGTGCTAACAGAGTTCAGGGGGAAAGATTATTTCCAATGGAGACTGGGGTAGATGAAAGAATGCTTCATGAAGTAGGGAACATTTGAGTTCTGAACTGTTAATAAGTTTGTATTGACTCAGGTGAACTTTGCTGGTAAGAGTTCCTCAGGACCAAAGACAAAGTACTAAATATTAAGTAAGACAGGAGAGTGCTTTAGTCTGCTCAGGCTCCTGCAACAAAATACCACAGACTGGGTGGTTTAAACAATAAGAATTGATTTTCGCACAGTTCTGGAGGCTTGTAGTTCCAGGTCAAGGTCCAGTAGGGTTAGCGTCTGGTGAGGACCCCCTTCTTGGTTTGCAGAGGGAACCACGTGGTGGAGAGCAACTCAGCTCTCTGGTGTCTCTCCTCCTAGGGATGCTCATCCAATCAGGTCAAGGCTCCACCAATATGACCTCATCTGACTTTCAGTTACTTCCTTATTCCAAATACAGCCACGCTGGGAGTTAGGGCTTCAAAATATGATTTTTGGGGGAGACAAACATTCAGTCCATAGCAGATGGCTGTTTAAATAACTTGTTTTCCAGGGTAACTGGTCTTGTCCATTCCCTTTATAAAAGGCATGCATACTTACAGACTAACAAATGCTGGTGGTTAGAAGGCTGTGCACTAGTCTGCCCCACCCTGCTATTCCCACATTTTAAGTGACAAGCTTATTGAGAGTCTATTAGCTACACTTTACATAAAGTATCGCTATATTTAATATAGTGTATAGCACAATATAGTATGTGGTACAACAGCTTTGATTCCCAAACTTATTCATGCCATTTGAACCTGTCATTGTAATTGTGTAAACTAATATAATACAAATGAATATACAGGTTGGGACAAAAGCAGGTTTACAGTAACAAGTAGACAAAACACAGAGTTTGTTCATGTATTGTTATGTATTAATTATTGTACTACAAAACATAGTTTGTTCATGTATTATTATGTATTAATTATTGTACTATTTTCCATACAAACAACTGTAACCCTACTTTTGCCCCACTCTGTATATATGAATGTGAAAAGAAAAAAGTTATTGTTTCATGAAAACTAAATTAGCAATTTCCGGAAAGAGTCAATAGTTTTAAAAATTGTTGCCAAAATAGTTGACAATTATAAAAAGATTAGAGGGTAGTAAGTAAAAATTTAGGGCATGCACCAAAATCGTTTCATAAATGTCTTCAGTCCTCATTTTACTTTAAAGAAACTGAAACTGACTGTCATAGCAAATGCATCATACATGGTTTTATGCAAACATGTGGATCAGAGAATTCCCCAAATCAGTAAAGAATACACTTAAATAAGGGCTGACAAATCATGTACAGTGACACATTTTATGTTAAAATAAAATGTTAAGGCATGTTTTTATTTTGAACTGCCTATAGCAACCAAATGCTTTTCCCAATCACTTCAAACAAATTCTGTCTCATACCGCTGACCAGAGCTATATTGGAGTCGTAATTAGTACATTATTGATGACTTAGAGTCTGAGCCACAGACCAGACTCCAGTGTGTCTCTCTTGTTTGCTTAGCTCAGCAGCCAGCCACCAACAGGGATAAATAAGAGAGGTGTGCGTGAGCACCAGCTACCAAAGGCTGTGCTTTTCATCCACATCATTAATTTCTGAAGCCAGAAGATAACGTGGTGAGTGCACTGACAGATCCTACTAGACAGAGTCCAAGGACAAATAATCCTAGGAGAAATAATCTCTTCTAGGATATTGCCTTTTCTTTTAGCTGTAGTTATTGAAAGGATCTTAATTTCTTCACTTTTGTATCTGTTATGTGTCCCAGCCTTTCATCCAAAAAGTTCACATTTTTCCACAGATGCTTTTCTTTGTCCTGACAGCACTACAATGGGGGGTAAATAGCAGTTCATTCATGTTTTCATTTTCAAATAGGGACACCACACCCAAGAGCAGCCCAATTGTTTACTCAGATTCTCCTATGATTCTACCAATCCTAGTCTTACTCTCCTTCACCAGACCCACGTGGTCAGAAAGACCTCACTGTGGTCAGGTTCACCAGACCTCGCTTAGGACCTCCAGGCATTTGCTGCCTGTGGCTCTCTCTTTAGAAACAATGTTAAAACAGCTGCTGGAGAATTGCTTCTCCTCCAGTGTCCCTATTCCCAGGCCATCCCAGCAAGGCTTCCAGTTAAACCAAAGAGGGCAGAGGCTGTGAGAGTGGGGTGAGAGATGCTTCGGCTGAAATTTGGGCAATGCTTGTCTTTAACTGCTAACTAGTCAATGATTTTGTTGACTATTTCCAGACTACTTTATGAGATCAGCATCATAATTACACATACATTAAATTGACTACAAGGGCTCCTTGAATTCTAACCAGAATGAGCAAGTTATATTTAACAGGGAGTGATATGTATTTATGTTCGTTAAGGTTAGTCTCTGGTGCCATGGCATCCTCTAAATGAAAATGACTTGGGCTTATGGCAGCTGTGATTAGCAGGAGGGGAGGCAGCACTGAGAACTTTCTAAATCAGTGTGAAGATGGTGGTGGAACAAAAGGCTCTCAGAGCTGGGAGGAACATTGGAATCCTCTGGTCCAAATGCTTCTTTTAAAGAGTAAGAAATAAGCCAACATGTTCCTCCCCAGGAACAGCATTAGCATTTGAGTGGGACTGTTCTTTGCTTTGAGGGATCATCCCACACATTGCAGGATGTTTAGCATCCCTGGCACATGCTCACTAAATGCCAGTGAGCTTCACAGTCATCATGACAGCCAGGATGCCCCCACAAACTTCCCCGTGTGCCTGAGGGAGCTGTACCTCTCCCTGTTGAAACCCCTGAGCCAAATTGCTCATGAACAAATGCTGAAACAACTGATGCACTGACATTAAAGTACTATTGACAACACTTTTTAAACTTCAGTGTGCATGAGTACCAACCAGAGATCCTGTTTAAAATGCAGGCTCTGATTTCAGTAGGTCTGGGATGGAGAAGAAGGTTCTGCATTTCAAACCAGTTTGCAGATGATGCTGAAATTTTTGGTTTATGGATCCCACTTTAAGTAACAAGCGTCCAGAAATCCAACTGTAGAGAGTATCTGAACATTGTGGTGTCCTTATCAGTTCAGTTCCCACCTACAATCGTGGCTGTAGTGCCAGAATAGGAACCTGCTCTACATACAGGCCTCCCAGGGGATCTGTTCTGGCTTTGCCATGGGGACCCCGCCTTAATCTGTTCCTTCTTCTGGGTGACCTAGTTGCAGACTCTGCCTTTGCCTCTGCACAGCAGGCTTCAGACTGGTTTGTTTCTAGAGCCCAACTTTTGTCAGACCCTCTCCCGTACCCATGCTCTCACCCATCTAGGTGTGGCTCCTGGAAGCCCATCTGAGACCAAAACAAAGGCTCTTGCTTTCTAAGTGAATTGATAGTAGTAGGTGGGGTCTAGGAGAGCCTATGAGCTGTTACTTGCCTTGAGGCCCATGTCCTTATTTCCCTTCTATTTCTACCATTAAGTGAAACTCTGTATCACTCAGCACATCTGTTTAACTCACCAGGGAACTACTACCCAATATGCTTCAACAAGAAGGTTCCTTATCGATCAGCTTCCTGGTTGAAGTGCAAAGTAAAGAGCTTTTGCAACATGTAAAGACTGGTGAACTGGGAAATAAATTCCTGCAGAAACTTATTCGTTGTCATTTTTCTTTACATTGTGGCACTTAGAAGCCATTGGTGGGAAGATTTTGAGATGGTTCCATCTTTTATGGTGATAAAACAATGAGATATAAAAGAATTTAATTACTATTTATAGAAAATCAGCTCCATATTCTCCATTATCTTTTCCAGTTCCCTTGATCCCTTCTCAGCCAAAGAAGTAAGGCAGAAAGCCATCCACTTGGATGGGTATGCATTTTATCGGGATCAAGGTACTGTATTACCCCATAACGTTTCTCTTCGCCTGAGCCCCCTTGAAAGCAGAGCCTGAGACAAAGATGTGTGTGATTTTAGGTTATTTGAGAATAGAGATTCCATGGAGTAGCAGGGCAGAGAGTGGGAATCAAACAGAGGAGACACTAAACAAGGACACATTGTGAGGTTGACCACTGCCACAGATGACAGGTGATAGATTCTGCCTGACCCATCTGAGAAACCCTACTAAGCACACCTAAGAACTGTTTAACTAGAGGATGAAAGGACGGAGCATTTACACATCACCTCTCTCACCCCATTGGTCAAGAGTGGGGCCATGGGTGTTGACTCCCCTGCATTTCCAGGTTATGTGGGTGTGAGCACCCAGAGAATTCCCCTACGGACCTCATTACACCAGAGCCAGTCAAAACCAGTGAGGAAGTGCAAGGACAAGAGGTGGGGTTGAGAGAAATTTTAAGTGGTGCCTAAGAGGCAATAATCCTTGAGACAACAGAGGATATTTGAGACAGCTCTGGGACTTCTGGGAAATGAAGACATTTGACTTGAAGGGTCTGTAGTGTGCTTAGCACAGGCTGTTGTCTAAATGGGAGCTGCACTTTGTGAAAGTCATGTTTCCAACCAGAAATCTGTAACCCTGCTTTGTCACAGCAAGGGCCCAGAAGGGAAGCCTGGAAACTTTGCTCTTAGGGAATTAGAGACTTAGTTCAGACCATTTCCCAAGAGTTGGAAGATTGGCTATAAAAACAGCTTTGGAAAATTGGATAAGCGCATGCAAAAGAATGAAGTGGGTCCTACTCACACCATGTACAAAAATTAACTTAAAATTGATCAAAGACCTAAACATAAGAGTAAAAACTATTAAAAAATCTTGGCAACATAAGGGAAAAGCTTCACGGCTTTTAATCTGGCAATAATTTCTTGGATCTGACATGAAAGATAGGCAAAAAAAGTAAAAATAGATAAACTGAGCTATGTCAAAATTAAAAACATTTGTGTAGTAAAGGATGACCAACACAGCATGGAAGAAATCATTTGCAAATCTTATATTTGATAAGAGGTTGATATCCAGGATATGCAAATAACTCCAACTCAACAACAAAGAAACCAATAACTCTATAAATGGGCAAAAGACTTGAAATAGGTATTTCTCAAAAGAAGATATACGAATGTCCAATGAGTACATGAAAAAATGCTCAACACAAGTGCACATCAAAACCACGATGAGCCATTAGGACGGCTACTGGTTAGTTTGCTGGGGCTCTCATTACAAAATATAACGGACTGGGAATCTTACACAGCAGAAATGTATTTTTTCACAGTTCCAGAGGCTAGAAGTCCAAAAGTGTCGACAAATTTGTTTTCTTTCTTAGTCTTCTGTCCTTGGCGTGCAGATGGCAGCCTTTTCACTGTGTCCCCACATGGCCTTTTCTCCGTGTGCACACACATGCCTGGTTTCTGTCTGTGTACACACATCTTCTCTTCTTATAAGGACACCAGTTAGGTTGGATTAGGTTTTAACCCAAAGGCCTCATTTTAATTTATTTACCTCTTAAATTCCCTGTCTCAAAATATGGTTACATTCTGATTTACTGGGGTTGGGACTTCAACGTATGAATTTGGGGTAGGGGAGAAGGGAATTCAGTCCACAACAGCTACTATCAGAAAAACAAGTGTTGGCAGGAATGTAGAAAACTGGGAACCTTGTGCACTGTTGGCAGGCATTTTAATGATGCAGCTACAATGAAAGCAGTATGGTGGTCTTCAAAAAATGAAAAACAGCCCTGGATGGTGTAGTTCAGTGGATTGAGCACAGGCCTGCAAACCAAAGGTTTGATTCCCAGTCAGGGCTCATGCCTGGGTTGTGACCAGGTCCCCAGTGGGGAGCACGTGAGAGGCAACCACATATTGATGTTTCTCTCCCTCTCTTTCTCCTTCCCTTCCTCTCTCTCTAAAAATAAATAAATAAAATATTTTGTTTTAAAAAGACTAAAAATCTTTATTAAAAAATTAAAAATAGAATTACCTTATGAGCCAGAAATTCTACTTCTGGGTATATACCCAAAGGCCAGATTTTGAGGAAATATTTGTACATACATGTTCATAGCAGCATGATTCACAGTAGCCAAAAGGTGAAAGTAACCCAAGTGTCCATCAGACAATGGATGGATAAGCAAAATGTGGTATGTGTGTGTGTGTGTGTCTGTGTGTGTATATATATATACACACACAGACACACACACACACACACACACACACACACACACACACCATGGAGTGCTATTCAGTTTTAAAAAGTAGATAAATTCTGACATATGCCACAACATGGATGAACCTTGAGGACAATATGCTATGAAATAAGCTGGTCACAAAAAGACAAATACTGAATGACTTCACTTATATGAGGCAAATTTATAGAGAAAGAAAGTAGAACGGTGTTTGCCAGACAGAGAGTGGGGCGGGGTGAACTGGAAGCTGATGCGGGTAGAGTTTCAGTTCCACAGTTTGGACGGGTTGTGAAGGTTGGTTGCATAACCATGTGAATGTACCTAACATTACCGAACTGTATACTTAAACAATGACTGAGAAGTAAATGTTATGTATATTTTACTAAAGTGAGAGATGAATAAAGCAAGACAAAAAGAAACTGCTCTGGGTGTGATGGAGGAGGGAACTCCTCAGAATATGGGTGAGGAGCTGGGTGAACAGATGAATGAGAAGGAGCAAGTGGAAAATTTTACACCCTTATAAAACTTATTACTAAATGGGGATGTTTAAAACTACTAAATTTTGCTGATACAAGTGTATCTGTTAAGTGTTCCTTTTTTGGTTACCCAGAAATCTGCTGCAAGGGCAGGAACGAGCCCTGTAAATCTTGATTCCAGGCTGGGCTCATTAGGCCGCACTGAGTAATGCTCGGATCAGACAATGCACTTCAAGGGCAGCGACAAAGAACCATCGGGGCTCAGGGGTCCCCTGGCTACACATCTATGGGCTTCTCTTTGGGACCTACTGATGCAGGGTCCTAATGAGCTTTGTCTGGCTGCACTTAAACTGGTAATGGGAACAACATGAAGACGTCAGCGTGAAAGCCATGGCAAACAGGAAACTCTGCCGTAGCACAGTTGTCAGCGCGCTAAGTCATACCTCGGATCCTGGAATTACGTTGCCCGACGTGCAATCATATTTGACATCTACCAGAAACCAAAAGTCATTGCTTGTGCAAGGCCAGAGCAAAGTGGGAAACACAAAACCCTCGCAAAATTGTTTTACATTCTGAAGAGATTGATTTTCCGTTTGGATTTTGCTGATGTTTATGTCATATGCCATTTGCCCATAAGTTTAGGGACACTATAACTATCTCCAAAGACATAAATAAGACAGTATGTAATTCACTTTAGGTACATATTATTAACTTTCAAATTAGTTAATTAATTTTTATAAATAGATGCTTTCAGTAGTTTTCTTACTGATAATAAAGTACATTAATATTCACAATAAAGTTAGCATTTATGAAGCATGTAAGAGAGATGACAAAGCTCAGAACAAAGGGAACAGAAACATATTTACATAACTGAAATTTGAGTTTCTACATGCTCTCAGAGTTGTTGCTGTCTGTGAGTTTTTCAGTTCTTCTAAGACAGTTATTCCCATTGTTTTAGAAGTACTTTATCCCAGTGTGAAAAAAGATTAATCTCACATAGAATAAAATTTCAAAATAAAATGCAAAACCCAGTTTTGAGCACTAGTCTTTGAGACTAACATACTTGAGCATGTACAGGTTATAGTAACTACTGGACAATGGAAGTGTTTAGAATCATTTCATATGATAAATGATTAACTAACCTAGAATAATAACTCAGAGAAAATTTGAGAGACGGGATTCCCATGTTAAAGTATTTGAGGAGTTACTCAGTGAAAGAGAAATCATACCTTTACGGCACGAGTGGGCGGAAATTAGAGTGGAGAAGCATTGGGCTAATATAGAGGTGAAAGTTCCTATAGCTGGTAGGAATTTTTAAGTGGTATACTCAGGTCTGAAAATTGTAATTTTATTTTTTCTATGTCTATCAGATTTTATCCCGCCCCTATTTGCAAGAAAAAAGTCTTCTCTTTTCTTGCAGAAGTTCAATTCGACATTCTCCAGAAGGGAAGACTTTTCTTCCCACAAGGACACCAAGCCATATACTAGGGTTCCGAGCTTAGTTAGGGAGTCACAAGCTCGCAGTGCACAAAGGGCAACCCGTGTATGACAGCTGGCCCTGCATAAACTGCAAACTGTGTTCGACAGCTTCTGGTGGAGCAGGGGAGCCAGGTGGTCCGGGGCCAGGAAACGCTTGGACTTGTTCATTCTTCTTCTCTAACTGCCCCTCTCTCTTGCCTCAGTTCAGATGATCGTTATATATTCAGAGGATGGGAGGTGCCAGGGTGGTTGGGAACTGGGTCACTTATTCATGCAGATCCTTCTTGAAGAATTTGATAGTTTGATGTCTTGTTTTACTTGAAGTTGTGCCCTTGGAGGCAATGGAAACTATAGACTGCATTTCTAGTGGCCTAAGTGGGTAAGTCATGGGGTGAGAGGTATGAGGGGAGACTCCATCATATAAGGCAGCGATAGTTTACCTCTCTACCATTTATTGATGCTCAGTATTGCTAACCATTGTCCTAAGCACTTTACATTTAATCCTTTCAATAGACCTATGAGATCAATATTTTAACCGCATTTTATTGGTGATGAAAATGAGGCTTACGAGATTAACATCTCCAATATCACAACTTTACAGAAGCAAAATTGAGATCTGAAACTATAACTCCTGATGCAAAGCCTGTGAGTTCATATATTTATTTCTATTATGTGACGGCCACTGCTGTATACACTAGAAATACACAGGCTTTAAACCACCGTGCTTCCTTAGAGTAGTTTGTGGTCACAGAATAGAACATTCTTCATCACCAGAGGCATTTAGGCAAAATAGAGGACCATTTGGCCAAGATACTTTCTACTGTACAGTAATCTGAAGCATTCATTACAAATAAATAGAACATCAAAGTTTGAAAAAATCATCATTTAATCCAACCACCCCATGAATCAGAAGCAGAATTTTCCCTTCTAATTCCATAAAATGCTTATTAAACTTTACGTTCACAGCAACATTTATGAAACTGCAGTAAGGCTAAGACTGCAACAGAAACTGGGTGTGATTATGTTGTGACCGAGCACAAAGGCACTGAAAAAGACACTTTCAAGCTCCCGTATCTGAAGTGTTGATGGTATCCTAGAGTCGTCTGACCTGCTGCACAACGATATACAATCTCGTAAAAAGAAGAATCAATCAGAGTAGATGAGCAATGGGGACTGAGCATAAGCAAACCAGGGCCAAAGTGCCTGCTGGTTACGACAGGCCCAGCCTGATACCCTGGGGATGTGCCAGGAAAGACTTGAGTCAGTTACACAGTAATCACAAGTGACACGACATGCCATAGCCTCAGCTAGGCCATGGGAGCAATTCTGTTTGTGACTCCTCTGCTCCACCCTCCCGACTCTGGCAGTGAGTGTCAGCTAAGTCATTGCATTCACTGCAGTGTTGCCTAACTTGAGGTGAGGATGCACCGGGAAATGACTGATACTGCTGTTCTCTGCCTTCACACCATTGAATGTATTATTTTATTAGCCTGTAGAGCACTGCTGATTTTTTAAAAATTGATACTTTTAAGGATTACAGCACCAGAACAGGTAAAACATAATAGCAAGCAAGATCTCCTTCCCTTCCCCCATGATATTTTTAAGTGTGCCTCAGGGCACAATTAACATGTAGTGTATAAAATGCATACATTCAATACATGATAACTGCCATTAAATGTAATAAATAACATAGACAAAAATACTTAACCTTGTCTTCCCATCTGGCTAAAATGTTTCTGTTTTAGGTGCCTCAAATGCTAAAGTGAGCGTTACATATTTTCTACATGCAGATGACTCCCTAATGCACATCCTGAGCTCGAACACCTTCCTGAGTTCTACATTCCTGCATACAGCGCCTGATTGACATCTCCTTTTGAACTTAGCTCTCAATCACTTTCTCACACCTATTTCCCCCAGTATTTCCCTCGAGCTGTAAACCTAAGTATCCTTGATTCCTCCATTCCCTACATCTAATGCATTCACAAATCAGTTGCCCTCTCAATATATCCTGAATCTGTCCATGGCTTTCCCTGTCTACTTGTTACCCCGTAGCAAAAGCTGCTATCACATTTTCTCCACGTTTGTTAAATAACTTCAAAACTGCTCTCCTACTTCTACTTTCGACCCCTGACATTCTTTTAAATTTTACAAACAACAAATGTGATTATACACACACACACAGTTTATATAAATATATAGTTTGTCCAGAAGGTATCCAGCCACGTAATAAGAAAAATAGAGACATTTATTGAAGAAGACACAAGATACAAGAAACACTGTACACAGGACAATGATGTCTCAGTCCCCTTCAACATAGGCACCTTGGGACCTCACACAGTTCTCCCAATTGCCATCAGCTACCCCATCATATTTTCCCAAATCTCATCAATGGTCTGAAATCTCTCCCTTTCAAAGGTGATTTTAGTTTTAGAGAAAGCCAGAAGTCGCAGGGCACCAAACCTGGGCTTAGGGGAATTGAGTCACCTGGGTGATTTGATGTTTCACCAAAAAACTCTGCACAAGATATGATGCATGAGCGGGTACACTGTTGTGATGAAGGTGCCAATCACCAGTTGCCCATAGCTGCAGCCTTCTGAATCATCCAAAGAGTTTCCATAGAGGAACATTCAAGCTTAGTGCAAAATTTGATGCAGATTTGTTGCTCTACTCACTCAGTCATTTTGAATGTGACAGCCACACAGTACACATGCTCACTTAACAGAGTCTACCACCCACACTGACTGGTACAGTGAAGTCATCATTGTTCACACATGTACATTCCAGTCCACTCTCCTTGGCTGCCAGGTTACATTGATGTTGTGCAAACCATTCTCATTATATTAACAAGGGCTGGACTTTTTCCAGACATCTTACGTGCACACACACACATATGCATGTGCACATATGTGTACACACACACCTGCATGTATACACGTATACATGCATGCATGTAAACATATATGAGATGCTGCTGTCATGTATACATATTATGTATACATGTATGTGTGGCTACACATATATACATGTATATATACATATGCATGTGTATACATATATACGTGTGTGTGTGTATGAGGTCTGTCTGGAAAAAGTCAGCCATTGTTAATGTAAAAACAATTGTTTGTGCAACACTGATGTAACCTGGCAGTCAAGGAGAGTGGACTGGAATGCACATGCATGAACAATGAAAACTTACATATTTAAGAATGTGAGATACTCAGAGGAGGAAAGGAAAAAGAGCATACAAGTATATTATCGGGAGAAAAAGAGTAATTTTGGCAAATGTGTTTCAGCAGAATAAGAGATCTCGGCACACTGCAATTAGCCTCAGTCTGAAGTGAAGCTGCTGTGGCCCCAGCCTTAAGGAATCCCACGTTGTTAAGCTGTGGGCACACAGCTCCTTTCTCCCAGATACTAGGCTCTCTCCTGTGTGTGACTGGGCTTCTTCTCCAAGGAGGATCACTGTCATGAATTTTCACTTGTTTCCAATAATTCCATCTCAATTTTCTCTTGGGAATTGTACAGTGATAAGTTACTCCAAGAGATGGTACAATTTTAATAACTTTGACCAGGATGTTTATATGAGAGAATAATTTTTTTGAATGAACTATACTTAACTCTTTCTGATTCTAGAGTTTTCAGTGTTGTATTAAACCAAAAACAGTACAATGGAACCCCTGGATTCAGATCCCAGCACACTGACACATAACAATAAATTAATTTTAGCAGTTTATGTCTTAATTGGTCTGAATAGGATGGTATTATATACTACCTTTTTATTTTGAATCTTATGCCAAGCAGATATGACCCATTACTCAATAGTTAAAAAAGTTTATTAGTTTAAGCAAAATTTACTTAAAATAGTTCAGGTTTACACAGTGCAGAAATGACAAGGCTATGAGTTGCTAAATACTCCTAAAGCCAGTTCCAATAATCCATTTCAGACATTTCAGAAATTTAGTTCACAGAATTTCAACACCCACTTTTAAGGGGCAAGTCTGTAGTGTAATGTAAGACACCACTATATGACTAAGTTTCCTTTTCCAGAAGTTGAATATATAATAAACAGTAAGAAAGCAAACTAACATGCCAGGCAAATTCTATGTGCCAGGAGCACATATGAAAAAGACTCTTTTAATCCAGTTTTGTAAATGCATTTTTAATTCCCATCTGCCTTGTCCTGCATTCACTTGACTTTTTCGCTTTCAACCCTTTCATGATTCCTTTAGATACAAGTTACACTTACATTGTGATATTTGACTAAACGTGCAAGTATTTTATATTCTACAAACACA